>JAODUP010000139.1:462500-613981 GCA_025642065.1 Paralvinella palmiformis | reverse complement strand
TCCTCTGTACAGACAAATACCACTTTATTTTAAATGAAGTTATGCGATATGAGGGGGGAAAGTCTCGCATTCAGGCACATTGTGTTGACTTATCAATTAAACTTAAACCAACACAAACAAATCCAACTCTTGTAAGCCGGCTGTTGACGCTAGTGGTTCAAAGCTGTAGGACTTGATATCCGTGAGATTGTCAAAATCTGACAATTTTTCTGTCAACTGGTCAGAACGTTTGTGAACAAAGCTATGGCACTATGTGATGTTTGTCAAAGATCACGTCACACAATAATCCCTAGCGGGCTTAGTACACACGATTTAGGGAACAATTTAATGGAATTATGATAGCTGGTGGTTAGAATAGTTTTATTTTGGTAGTGCATCTGATAGGGAATAAAATAATTGTTTGCTACGTTATAATTACTTCAAAATATGAAATTTCTTTTCCCGTCACCGGCAACTTTTACCAAAGAAATGAAGGAAGCCAGTTTAATCAATTAATCACTAATCCTTTCTGATTAGCTGAGGTGCACTACAATGTTGAAAACACTCTCATTTGAAGAAAATCTTCAAAGATCAATCCTTTGATATAAGCTAGGAGGTAGATGCTAATGAAATACGTGGTTTACTAGACTATTTCTGCCAAAACCTATTTCTACCCTGCGGGCAGAAATCTATTTCTGGCAAGGCAGAAACTAGCAAGAGGCAGAAACTGCCAACCCTCTCTTGGACCAAATCCTAACAGCAAAACTGCGGTATCTTGGTATAGTCTCCATGAGGCTATATACAAGAGATAGCGGGAGACCGACACGGAAAAATACACACGTTCGACGCGCAGCAACACACCTAACATCTTGGCAAACAGTTCAAAATCTCAATTCGGTTGTGGAGACTTTGGAATGGGTAGAAGTATCAGGTCCTTTTCTAGTAGAGATACGATCAAGTTGCTTGCCGATATTGTTCGTGCAGGCAAAGAACAAGAAGAGTTCGCGCGAAGGAGGTTCGCCAAGAGCAGCAAGCCCCAAAAGTTATACATTTGACTTTCGGTTATCTTAGTTTATAAAGCACTCGCAGAAATGGGCTACAGCGCGCAAGCCCGACAAATAGTCTGTGTACCCAACCGCACTGCTCAATTAAGCAGTAAAGTCTGCACTTCGGGATGGTGGCGCCGAGATAGCTAGGCCTGGTACCCTTTGTATATGGAATAGCCTGCCTATTATTTCTCAAATATATTTTCTACAAAAATGTTCGGCTTTTTACGGTGCTACTTTTTTCTCGTTTGTCTGTATATGATTTTAGGAGGCGTGGTAGTACATGGATTGTGACGAGTATGTTACAATCACCAAAATCCGCTATAATGCATGGATTGCGGAGCGTATACGCTGGTAATCAACACCAAAATTGCTCTATAGTACAGGGGCTGCAAAAATGCGATACCTAACTACACCAATATGGGTAGCCAAAACTGTAGTTTCCCTGACAGAAAAGAGTAGATAGACGGAGCTGGTATCGACCGACGATCTTACACCTGCCGTTGACCAATGCGGAGCTGGTGTAGTCAGATGGTCCCGGTGTATGCCGCCGCTGAAGAGCAACAAGACCGTCCGCACAAGTTTCATGGGTTATTGCCCTATGTCTGAGAAAGATTGCAAGATATTTTATACTGCATCCATAGCCGCACGTTTACGATACTATTCTGTTTTGAATTCTCTAAATAGATTCTTCACTGATGTCTACTGCGGGTAGGCGGCTAAACTCGTCCCTCGCCGCTGGTCGCTTTCTATGCCTTATTTTCAGTCATTCAATACAAGCCACACAGTCCTGGCAAATCCTAATAGCCGGTTTGAACCCCTTCCCAAACTTCTTGCGAGCCCAAGTGCTATGACCCCTAGCGGTCTTGAGCTTATGAATATAGACAAATTGCCAATACAGCTACTACCGCATAGCATTGTTTTGCCTTGGACAAGCCATTGGCACGTACTCGTTTATTTCATCTGATTACCTCGATGCCTAAATGTTTGTTATATATAAAAAATATGTGGTTATAAAACGCTCCCAAATATATGCACATGGGAAAAGTTAGCCAAAAGGGTGGTTGGACAAAAATGCTGCTACCGGCGTATGCCTTGCTCAAAAATGCAATACCCAACTAAGCCAAAAACGGTAGTCGAAATCGTGATGCGCTTGATCACGTAATTAATAAGTTCATATGTATCTACTACTTAACCACATTCAAAACCATTGACTGTCACCTTTAAATACCACTCACTCAACCCACTTGACCTAGTAATTAATAAGTTCATATGTTCTATGTATGTCCGAGGCAAACACCAAGACATGCGTCTGTAATCCCAGCATTTGTTAATATAATATAACCCCAAAGCATTATTCCGCAGGATAGATAGGGGTGTACTATGCTATAATAGTAGACTGTATTTTTCAGGCTTTTTAGAACAATTACTATTTGAAATTTTTCGTTTACACAAATCGATATGTTCTTTCCATTCTAGGTGTTCATCACCTATAATACCTACGAGTTTAGTTTTTGAGACCAACACTATCTCTTCTCCATTAATCAGTAATTTTTTTCATTTAATTCCATGTTTTTTAATAATATATAGTTTTTTACTACCACCATTCAATGACAAGTTATTTGCCTTAATCCAATCTTCTGATATATTTAGTTCTTCATTCATGGTATAATGTTTCGGTAATAATTAACGAATTGAAATATCGTTGTCATCAGCAAATAAAATGGTCTTAAACAGTTTTCAAATTTCTAGGCAAATCATTTGTGTAAATAATGAATAAAAGGGGTCCTAGTACCGAATCCTGGGGCACTCCCTGTGTTCTTGTATCAATCATTGTACGTACCTTCGGTTTGTTAGATAGCTTCTGAACCACTCAAGGCTTACTCACCGACTATGTACTACAAATGGCTTCCCATGTGAGTTAATAGCATCAAACAGTCTAGTTATAAAAAACTCATTGGCCCTCCAGCGTATTTATGCAGAAAAGACAATAGAACGTTTTAAAAGTTATATTTAAGAGGATCTTTAGTAGTTTCTCAGCTAGGAATTTAAGATCAAATGCGCGAGATTATTTCTGATTTGCTAGACTCAAGATGGATTGACTAAGATTCATGTTTTTAACGTTACATTTCCCAAGATGAACATCAGTGTCTCATTTTTTTCAGTTGACTGACAATTCACCATTTTGATTAGATGTTCTCAGTAAATACAGATTCTGTGCCGGTATATTCTACGTACGCATGTATTTTTTTCTAGACCATTATTTGTAGCACAAACTATATTAGGAGAATTATACCTGTCAATCATTGGTGCATGTGTGTGATGCTCGATGTCTAACAAATGTTCAAAATATCATTACCCTAGCCATTTTCGCGGGCTTCCGGAGCAATATACAGTTTTGTGTTTCACTGATAATATAAGTATACTGATAGTAGACTGGGAAGGAAAATGCCCAGCGTTCGGATTGATCTTTTAGTAACTGCATAAAGTAATGGCGACGCATGAAGCTTGTGAAATAAAGCATGTATAGAATATTATTGTGGGAAAAATTATTTAGATCTAAGCTTAGTGCATCTATCTTTGCTCGGGAAGAATTTCATTTGAAAAATTTCCAATACAAGATTTTAAGACCAATGGTTTTCTCAATAATATTTACGCACAACAGTGCTGTAGATGGATTGTGTTATTATTATTATTAAAAGAATGCTATTTGTGATAATTGCATTCTTAGGATTATCATATGTTGAGTGGAGGTTAATACACAACAGAAGCTGAACAGATCTCCTTAAATCTGCACAGACATATACTTACTTCAAATGTATAAATAAATGAAAAAATGTGTAGGTAAATTAAAATATGAGTTTGCTTTTTAAGGGCCTAATACGTTGAATTTCGCTCAAATACAAGGTTTCTCTTGCGACGTGTATCTCAAAATAATATGACCTGAAAGAAAATTGATGTCTTGCTATAACCTCTGGGACGAAACACATAGGGTGGTTTCAGGGGTATTTGTGTTAGACCCAGCGTAGATCACTGGGCGAATTACATTCATTTATTACGTGTTTTGTGTGTGTGTGTATATATATATATATATATATGTATAGATATATTACAGTTAATCTGTATAATCAGGTAATAACTATATTACCTGATATTTTCAGGTAATACATCTACTGCTGAGATTTAATACAGATTACCTGAAAATTTCCGGTAATATGCATATTACCTGATTATACAGATTAACTGTAATATATATATTGCAAGTGACATATTTCTGAATGGCTTCGTTTTGGTCATCCGATGAAACTGCACGTCAAGTAAATCCCAAGAAAATGGCAACTTTTTCAAATATCAAGCATGATACTTAGGTCAAGCAGTCAGAAGACAATACATGGCAATGTCTATGCTGAACGATATGAACTTACAACTGGAAAACTTCGCGTAGAATAAGTTTTCCAGATACTGTTTGTTACATTATGCACCTTTTACATCACAGTACAGGTACAGCAGAAAGAATGTTCCCAGAAGCTGCTACACTAATGACACACTCGTTGAACATTCGTGTGTATACGTATATGTGTGTGACCGCTATAATGAGTTGAATGGTAATATTAAATAAGAAATGAAAGGAAAAAAAACCAAGAGGGGAAGAAGTAAATATCAATATATAACAAGCAGGTAAAAAGCACTGTTCGACATATCACCATAAGAAGATGCTGATGATAATTGATGTTTTATGGCGACTTTTGTTCCTAAGGAAGGTTAAATTGGCTGACTAACTTACCATTTAGACAAAATGGACCAATCTACAGGTATCTTTTAGAAGTTGATATAAATTCATATTTTAAAACCAGCTCCTGTTGCCTGACTGGCTAAATATTGACCCTACCGAGACTAAGCCTCCAGCAACAAATCAAACAGCCACTGAAATAAGAATATCTATTGGAGTTAGCAGCCCAAATCCATTTAAATTGGATACATTCTACATTGTCAGACTGATGTAACTTATAACTGTCAGATAAATTAATTTATAAAGTTCTTAGATGCAGGTAGCTTTAACTAACCACACCATTATAGAGAATAATGACTAGTATTTTGTTTTTATTTAAGGTGACACTGTGGCAGATGAAGTGTGCCACTCCTCCCAAAATTGTTAAAATGAATAATGCTGTCCTCAAAATATTTATCACAGTGTATTCAAATAAAACCAATTAGATTAATCAAAATCGAACATAATCAAAAACAGATTTCATCATAAAACAGTTTATCTTTTTTCCACAATATACATGTATGTACAGTTATGCCATTATGACAAAACATCATGGTGACATCCTATGTATGTACAGTTATGTCATAAGAACAAAACATCTTGCTGACATCCCTTCTGTATCATACGATCACAATACATTAGTTTCTTAACTTATCAAACATTTACACACAATGAGTTATGCGTGAAGACTGATCACTGAGAAACGTGGATTAACAAGAATGACAGAGATGTTAACATGATCGACATTAAATTACTGGAGAACCCCTATAATAACTTGTAATACATCCACGAATATAAAATCAGGAGTTCAATCTAGAACAATGGCCCAATAGGTTATCTACTGACACACCACATATTATGATGGCATCATTAAGCTTCAGTTATTAAATATAATGTAACTGGAGTCATTATATACACCCATTAGTGACACTAATTAAAGGACATCAGACTGCACTAATATGATCATCCAGTAATGAGTAATGACAGGTAAATGCAGGAATCTTTCTCAACACACCAAGTATCTTGAACAACATCAACAAAGATATCAACACAAAGAATGGGGGAGCACTCCTGAAAGCAGTAAGGTTACTCCTTACCTGAACAGTAATCAAACAAGTCAGTCACTCTTAGCAAAACTTCCATTTGTGTTAACTGCACATCACATACTATCATTGGTTACCTGGCCAGCTTGATAACGCTATCAGTTATGGAAATTATGTGGTTTAGACAGCAGATCTTATTTTCATGCGATCAGTAGGCCAGTTCAACGTGAAGGTAGTCAATTGCATTTCTAGGTAGCCCAAGGGTCTTATCCAACATGTACCCATTCATAACTGACCTGTGAAACAAGCAAAAATAGGTGTAAACAGTACGACTGGCTGGCGCAGGTCTATCAGTGATGTATTTACCTAGAATTGTTAACATTGGTTTTTGATTCTTGTAACTTCATGGCAACAAATCTCACCCAAAGGTGTAATTTAAACTAATGCCCACAGTGTGTGTTTGTGTGTACCATAAGTTACTTGTTAAATGGTCTCTCACGTTCTCACATTAAACAAATATTGAAATAAATATTTTTAGTCATAAAAAAAACAGGATTGAAACATAAACTTGGGACTACTAACAGCTTCATGACAATAGCACAATGTAGAAGCTTTATACATCACCAATATAAGTGACAGTAGCTATACTTACGGCTACACAAACCTTACAACTGACTAATGTTGTTGGTCTGAATAAAAAAATCGTGCACGTGCGCGCACACATACACACACAATGTATTTGTTATACATTTCAAGTCCTTTGGTTCCGCAGTCTCATTGTATAAGTTGAATTTTTACCTCCTTGTGATTCTTGTCCCTGTGTCTGTGACTGTATTGTGGATGGTATTTGCTGGACACCAGATACAACGACAGCACTCTGTGTTACAGTGACTGGGGCAGGATGAGTGATGGCTGTACCACCAACAGTCACGGCAACCCTGTGTTGGGCTTGGGCCTGGGCCTCTTGGACCACCTTTTGTACTGCCTGCTGTACACCAGGAGATGGCTGTACATGCTGTGTGACTGTTGTACCTGGCTGCACCAAGTGCTGCACTATTGGTGATGCCTGCTGGATGATCTTGGGAGTCGACGTCATAGCCTGTGCAGAGGAGTTCAACTGTTGGACCTGAATAGTGGGTGCCGTGGTTTGACTGGTTATCTGTGTCAGCGTAACACCCTGTACCTGTCTTGACTGATGTATGGTCTTAAGCTGTTGTGTGCCACTTGTTAATGGTTTCTGTGGACTCATGACATCCTGATGGTTTTTAACCAACATCGTCTGAGCCTGAGTGTGAGTGATTGCTGGTGACCCAGTGACGAGAGATCCAGAAGCCAATGTCAGACCATGAGTTGTGCCAGATACAGCAGTACCAGATATGGACAGTGGTACCCTAGTTGCCTGGGTTATGGCTGAACTAGCCGTTGCTGTAGGAACAGACATTTTTGTGACAGTCTGAATGGCAGGTTGAGCTTGGCTGACCAGTTGTGTTGCTATTACTGTAGCTGTTGATGTCTGTGATGGAGACACTGATGCTATAAACTGCTGTACCTGAGGCTTGACCATCTGTTGTATGTGCTGTACCATAACCTTTGGCATTGTTGTTGTTTGTTGTTGAGGTGGTATAATCAGAGGTGTAGCACCACCTGGATTTTTACCAACCTGCTGCAGCTGACCAAGAGCTGAAAAATCATCAGAACAAAAAAAGTTATATTCACACTTGATTTTTAAAGGGCATAGGACAAAAGGTTCAAAAAGAATATAAACGGCTTAAAGATTCAACACACTTGAAAACTGTTACAAGTGACTCCAGGAAATGAGTGGGACACATTTTAATTATTCCATTATTCCTTAACAAATATCTAAAATTTGTTCATTTTCCAAGACTAATAACTGATTCAAAGACCAGTACTGAAGTAAATTAGTCATGCACCAGTACTAGCAAAATAATAATCACAATACAGTCACACAATGTAAATTTCTACAGATTCAAGACTTTTCTTTTGGATTTAGCTCAGCTGATAGAGGGAAAAATAACATTTATAGCATTCAAAAAATGTGTTATCATATCACCAATTGTTATCCTAAATAATAAAATGTAATACAAGAAGGAAGTTATTCATAGTTGGTAATATTTTATCACATATTAGTCAAATTTGTCAGGAAAGCCAAATCCAATTAATTCTATCAACAGTCATATATTTGAGATGTGCTTTGTCATTAATATCTATTTTATATATCGTAAAATTTCATTTGTTTTGCAGAACAGATCATAGAATGAGCATTTTTTATTTAGCTCTGTGAAATAATTTCTGTCAGTAGGCTATTCCATGATGGATTGAGTTGATTTGACTGATAGATGAAATGTCCCAGAAATCTGGACAACACTTGAGTTCAAAGAACAGAACATTTCCTGACTTGTAGAAGGCACTTAAATATAGCCTACAGAACACAAACCATGAAAAACAACATGTACCAAACACTTTTGACCCAACTACCATCATACAAATGCTATTATGTTATATTCAAGGTGATGTATATAACATCTGATCCATATGCATAGCTGCCAACATTTGAAAATTGGAAAGAGTAATCGTTTTCGCGCTAAATGCAACCTACAGCTAACATTACACTATGCATCATAAAACCATGTAATTTATCAATACCAAAACAATTTAACATTTGTGAAAGTTCAACTGTTTTTTTCATTTAATCAGATTTCCCCCACATTTAATAACAATTAAGTCATCATGCACAAGTCCGCACTTTCAGTACATGATTACCCTACATATTCTACACTATATCAAAATCTTCATAGGATTGCTGTATTATCTATTATCATAATATTAACATAAAATACAAAAAAAACCACATTGATCAAACTAATAAACATGAAAGGGACAGAGAAATCCACCATATAAACAAGACCATGTGTTTTTATTTACTGTAAACAAAGACAACTGGCCAATCAGGAGAGAGTATTTGAGTCAAGTGACCGTCATAATGCAAAATGGACGTTTACCAGCGAAGATCACCAGCTCACCAAAATATCTCCCATCCTTCAAGCATGATTCTTATATTCAATAAATATGACACCTGAAATGGCTACAGCAGTATATTTTGGGATTATTTCACATCAGGAAACTATCGGATGACATATACTTGTCGTTTATCACGACCCTTTTTCTGGTGAAAATCGGTCAAAAATCCAGTATACAATAGGGAACTGCTTTTTAGCAATGGTTGGTGAGGTATCGGCGAGGGTGTTTTAAACTACTTTTTCCACCGCGAAATGCTCCAAATCAGCGGAAAATCATTCTATGGTAAACGAACAAGAGACTACCGCATATCTTGCCTCAAAGTGGCAGTAGCCCGGTCAGGCTAGTATTTCAGACTATTCACTAGCCTGAAGACAAAATCGCCACGTCCCGGGCATCTGGGCTACCGATTTTTCTGGCCCTGGACCACTGCCATATTTTTTTGCTATCTCTGTAGCAGGAAACATTGTACAAAAGAGAGGATCTCCTGCATAGGTAAAATACATAAACCCCACAAATTCAGGGCCCTCGAAAAAATGCACCATTCAGATCCGCTGGCGCAGCAAAAGTTTCAGGCCATGTGGTCTAGACCAACTGCTGTGTGATGAGCACCACACAGGCTGTGCTGAACAAGCAACAGCCTGGGGATACTCACCGATATACAAGCATGCAAGCCGTGTGCAGCTAAGACAGTGAAAGAACTGCACCATATGGAACTATTACAGGAAAAGGCAGATTTATCGGAATGGTTGGCAGCTCTGCATATGACCCCACAATTCCAGCAAATCCTAAATACAACAACTATTTATACTGACCCAAGTCATATTACTGTTATTTAATAAAATAAGCAATCTACTAACTAGCTACTTTCTGTTGACTGGTGGCCACTTGTAAAGGCTTGCTCCTCTGTAGATGCTGTAAATGTATCTGTCTCATTTGCTGATGAGCATTCTTGCTTTTCTGTGTTGGTACATTGACGCTGATGCCCAGACTTACAGCAGCAGTGACAGGGATGGTGACGGAGGGAATATTGGCACTACCTTGTGTAGAAACCGTCTTTACTAATGTCGCTACAGGTTGGGCTCCTGATGAACCAACTGTGGCTGAATGACCAGCCTGGACCTGATGAACCTGAGCTCCAGTTAATATCTGCCCAGTTGTAAGCTGTAACAATTACACAACACATTAATATAAATAGCACAGAGCAGGTATACTACAGAAATATCCTTTCATGACTAAATATCACCACACACACACACAAACTGCTAAATCATCATAGAAATAGTTATAACCAGGTGAACTAAAAAAAATTCTAAAACACTTAAAATTGGTCTCGTGTAACATATTACTATTAACTGGTTGTAGTTAATCAGACCAACAAATTAGACTGGAACACAACTTATATTAGTAGTCAATGAACAACAAATGCCTCAAACATTTGTAGCCCCAAACACCATAATGAGGGCATAAAAACATTAACAAAACAACCAACCAATGTCCAAATTACTTCATGCATCAGATCATAGGAAACAATTTTATTGTACATGTATAATTATAAAAAGGGAAAATAAACATAGGTGTAAACAAAGTACATGGAACATTTCAAACAATTCTGTTTCTTGACTCATTACACAAATGCCAATATTGAACAAAGAATGTCAATATGACGTCACCAAAACACCCTAAATATTCTATGAAGCCAGTTAACAGTGAGAACGAATTCACAAAGTGTGACAGTCAACTTACCCTAGCCACATGTCCTTGTGATACCTGTACTTGTTGTACTGAGGCTGAACCCTGAGTTACAATAGTAGCTGTGGAGAGAGCCCTCTGTTGCTGTAAAGGCTGCTGCTTCAGTAGTACAGCCATATCTGCCTCAGATATTGAACGTGGCATAGTGGGGCCTTTAACACTGGGAGTGCGTTTGGCCAACTAAAAGTATAAATGATGATAACATTCTTTTTGTTGTTCTTACAAGTCAAAATTAATACACTCAGGATCACATACTGAATGATATACACCTCTATAAAAATAAACTATAAAGATCACATACTGAATGATATACACCTCTATAAAAATCAACTATAAAGATCACATACTGAATGATATACACTTCTATAAAAATGAACTATAAAGATCACATACTGAATGATATACACCTCTATAAAAATGAACTATAAAGATCACATACTGAATGATATACACCTCTATTATAAAAATCAACTATAAAACCATAGAAGGTTAACTCTGATTTACCTGCAATCTAGCTGAAGATACCTGAGGCTGTGTGAGGCTCGTTATTAATGGTGTTGTGACAGTTATAGATTTCTGTACACCAGTCTGACCTACACCAGTCACAGTCTGAGTGTGTTGAACAGCAGGCTGTAAATGTAATATGAAATAAAACCTATCATATATATTTTATCGACAGTGGTCCACAACTTGGCATTGTAATTCACTGTCATTTTGTGGATTAACCCATTATACTTGACTTAGTAGGTAGATGAAATATGGAAACGCCCCAGCACTTGGTTTTAATTTCATAAATACTAGTTTTTTTGTTCTATTATATGTCAGTTTCTCTTACTTTAAAGCCACATACCAGGCTTTAAAGAAATTGCTTAAACAAACACTTCTAATAAACAACGAGACCTTTACAAATGTAGTTAGGTAAACTATCCACCTGCCATTCATGTCATATTCTAAACATCATGACAATATAAATGGGAATGGCAAACTCCCATCTTTATTAATGTATGTTAATGATTCTGTAAATAATCTTCCACAAATTTATCTGTGTTAATTGTGACCTGTGTTTTTACAAATCTGTTCCAATCTTGTTATAATTTGTAATAAATTAAATTTTATGATATGACTCGGACATTTTATCGAAGGAAATGCAATCTCCATATTTTGCCAAATATGTAAGCTAGCTTGCTGTAGTATAAATCTAAACATGTTATTATAAGAGTGTTCTATGATAAAACGAAAACAGATTAACAACAGGCTTTAAAATCATTATACCGAATATATTACTCAATACAGCAGACACCCATTATACAGCAGTCCGTTAAATCACGGTCAGACCTTGGACCCTGATTTGTGGAATCCATGACAGAACTTTTTTACTTAAAATCCGCCAATGACTGATAAAAGTTGTCGAAATAATTTGAACACATTTTTACAGTTTGTAATTCATACGTAAAAACATAGCAACTTAATTATACACCACCTTAGCTCAATCAGCCCAATCACAACCCTCATTTATTGTGTGACTCCACCCTCTAAATAAGTTTGATTCTGTTTGTTAATTCACAGCTATTATGCATGTTTTATTCATTGCAGTTAGGAATAATATTTTGTGTATAAAAGACCTCTGTTTTGATCATATTGTATCAGTTGCTAAAAACATGCGTTATTTCTGGTGGATGGCTTTTACATTTTTGGGCAATTTTGCAAAAACATTTTATTTTCCACACAAACACTGAGGTACTATTAATGTAAAAAAAAAGAAATTAAACAATTACTGGGAACATTTAAGAAATAAACAGTAATATGTAATCTCAAGGATGGTGCAAACCAAGGTGAATACATAGACACGCCCACCCCACAGTGCTCTGTCTCACTTTGCAGTCCACCGATAACTGGGTTGACAGGGTGTGGACACCAAAGACTGTGTAATAATGGGTGGCTACTGTAGTTTGTAACATTGCCAATCTCTATAGCACATGTGTCAAAAAGACAACAAACCTGTACAGTAAGGTGACGTAATTGTGCCTGTTGCTGCTGCTGCTTCAGACGAAGTAGCTGTAGCTGCTGTGTCATTGCTTTAGACATCACCCCTTGAGGTACACCACCTGTAAGAACAAGTTGTAGTGTAAGACAAGTAAATGTAATTTAAAAATACTTAAGAATAGAATTTAAGTATGAAAAACAGTCAACAACAACAACCCCCTCACACACACTGTAATTATCTTTAAAAAAATATTCATACTTAAGTTGAATGATTATTTTGTTTAGAAAAAAGATATTTAGAAAACAACAACATTTACAATCATATTCAATGATGTAAGGACAAATGTATCTTTCTTAGACAAGAGACTGTAACACACATTAAATAACAGAAACAAGCTTGATTGAAGTTGTAATGTTGAGATAGTGATGTTCAATTTCAAAAGCAGATAAAGATAATTAGTGATTAACACACACACACACACGGATGCATGCACACACAGAATTTCTCTTCCTCCTTGTCTGAACTAATTTCATACACTAGGTTGTAATTTTTTGTTTCTGAACATACCAAAAAGTATTATTTTTAAATCATAAAAACAACATCTGTAATGAATGTAATTTAAATCACACATTATGTTATCATCCAATTTCAGCCACACATCTGATTTAGCTTCAGTGTCTACAGGAGCTAGCAGAACAGTAAAAAGTGACAAATATTTTTGTAGTCAAAGCTTATGGAAATGTCCTAATTTTATCAAACATGTTATCAAACTTTTAGGGAGATAACCTACAATCAATAACTAAGGAACTGGACACTGTCTGATCATAATGACAGTCAGAAAATAATAAATATCACTGACATACATACCTACGGTCACTGTTCCACCTTTTTGTGCTGCAATGAACTGAGCAGGTGTCAGTGTTGTCGTTGTAATCACCTGAGCTGTGTTGTGAGCTCGGATCCTATTTGGACTTGGATTAACCACAGCGGCTAACTCTTGTACCGTGATGGGTGCAGTGACAGCACGTGCAGCACGTACAGCCTGTGCAATGGAACTATTCGAAGTCTGTAAACAATAATCACAACACCTTAAATGCCACAACTGATTTTGCTAAACAGCTACAGTAAATATCTGTTACCCTTTGATTGACATACTCACAGTGGACAGTGTCTGGGAGACAGTACCCAATACTGTCTGTCCAGCAATCCTTCTGTTGATGGCAGCGAACTGGTTAGCTGGATTAACTACTATACTATTAATAGAGCCAGGTGTTCTATCCAATGATACAGTGGCCATGGCTGATCCTTGAGCTGCTTTCTGAAGAGCTGCAGCCTAAATAAAATAATCAGTAACATAATAACAGAATATCAAGTACATCTTTATAGACCCTTCCTAGTATACAAATTATAATGTTCAGTATTGAAATAGGAACACTGAGAACTGAAGTTACACTAAATCTATCAACCGGAAGCCATGACCTAATCAATAAATCAATTATTATGGCAATCAACTACTGTCCAATGCTTTCTTGTGATGTTATCACTGTACTAAACATGATTTTCAAGCATGATGTAATTTAATGTTTTGGAACAGGTAAGCCCTATCAGAATTTGTTGGTTATTTGTCTACTGCTGTTGATGTCATTGGGTGTGTTTATTTTATAGTCCTCTCTACATCCACACAATGGGCAAAAAATCTTCTTTGAAAGAGATTGGATGAGCATAAATATTTACTTTGCATGGAGAAGGATACACAGAAAGGGACATTGCTGTTTAGTTGTGTTGCTCCAAGATCGTGGTGCACAATGCTACCATCAAATTCAATACTGACAACACGTTTCATGACAGGAAACGGTCCAGTCATCCAGGGAAGACCGCTCAATGAGACAGATAGTATTGCACTCGCCAAAAAGCTCCAGCATGAAAATCCGTGCCATTATACACGTTAAATGTACAGCAATAAGTTCCAGCACTGTTTTGACATGTATCAGCAAAGAATTTGTACTGAAGTCCCCACAGGCTGGTACGAAACCCATACTTAACACCACTGAAGAAAAAGAGATTGGACTTTGCCAGACCTCACTGCCATTGGACTGTTGCCAAGTGGAAGAACGTGTTTGTTTTCTGAGGCATGCACCACATAGACATTTGTACCTTGCCACATGCACATTAGATAGCTATTGGGTAAGCATTTGGACAAGAAATATGTTCTAGTGCCAATGAAACATCTGTCGCGCCAAATGATTTGGGGTGCCATGTCATGATGTGGCATGGCTGGTCTGTATTTAATTTTGCCCAACACCACTATTAATGGACCCAAGTACGTGAAATTGCTCAAAGAAAAGCTGAAACTGCACATGCATGTCCCCAGCTGCACGATCTTCATGCAAGATGGCACTCCTCTTCACCAATCAGTCAGTCACTGACTTCCTCAAGAACAAGATCTCTGTACTGGAATGGGCTGGGAACAGCCCAGATATCAATCCAATCGAGAATCTGTGGATAAGGTGGCATACAAGCAACTATCAAGCATTGAAAAACAGAGGCAAGCAATCAAAGAAGTTTGAGACACTGAAATCATCCAGAAGTATTGCAAATCTCTGGTATCAAGCATGTTGCATTGCATCAAAGAGGTTATTGACAGCAAAGGATACCAACGCCTTTAGATATTTTCAAGTTTCATACTGTATTGTATTTTGCTTCTAGTAAAATAAACTTATATAATTTGGTATAAAGGCCAAAAAATCACCATTTTGTCAATTGTATTACAAAAATTATGTGTGGTCTTAAACTTTTGCAAATGACTGTAATGGTAGTTAAACTATGAACTGATCCCATTGAAAATAGCAGCAACATTGGAAAATATATTTTTTTAAATGGTGGGAAAGACTAAAATGATGTTTATTTCTCATGGTTTCAACAGCCAAGGAATTAATACTTTCAGGACAAAATTACCATTTTCCAGGACAAGGTACACACATACAAGATTTAGGGGCAATAAATATGTGTGTGAAAAAGCATAGGATATTTATTAAATGTATGATGAATTAATAAAATTTTCTATAGTACAGCCTCTTCCTCAAACTTTCTAGTTGCATGACCTATCCAATTTTATTTAAATTATAACAAACATGGGCTATCATGACTTCTACTTTTTAGTGGTCCCATTTTTATAACTTTTAATGTAGTGGGATTATTTTTATAAACTAAATAAATCATATATAAATATATTGTTTATTTTGTTAAAGCAAGGCTATTCAAATGTTATTTTCCAGGGTTTCCAGGATACATGAAAACCTGGTTTCTAAATCTTTGTAAGTCAGTGTAGAAGACCATGAAAAGCAATTTAATGGAATGGCTTGCTGCTTAAATAATTGGCACTCTTCAATTAGAAAACCTGTTATTTCCTCACACCATGACTTACCGTAACAACAACAGTAGTTTGTGCTCCAGACACTGAGCTAGCCAACTGTGAACCTTGTACAATTGCCATTGGATGGCCAGCAGCAGCAGCTGCTGCCTGTACAGTTGTACCAGTTAAAGCTGGAGTGACGACAGTGGTGTGAGCTGTGGTTACTGAAGTGGACTGAGTAGTAACAGCACGCTGATTGACCAACTGCTGCTGGGCTGCCTCCTGAAAAACCATGATTATTCTTATTATTACACACACATTAGATACAAAAAAATCATTAGTTAACTGGAATATGAAGAAAAATATTTAAATACTGTATTATTTAAGAAACTATTTCCCAAATACCACATTTTAGGGATGAAGGGTGATTTTCAGAACCAAGAATATCAAAATCACCAAAATACCATCACAACATCAAAATCTATCCATCATGAACAGGTAAAACAGCAGGTGTTTTTCTATGTTTGCTTACAACATGGTTTGCGTAAAGGAAAGATCACATCTGACATGCATAAACCGATAGGTATATAGGTAGGTACATAGTTCGAATATCCATTCTGTTGCCATATAATATGTATTTATTGAAGAAACAATTTAAATTTACTAAAATATTATTAATCAGCCATATATCTGGTTGTGAGCTGGTAACTATATACAGAACATATTTATGCTATAATTATTCACTTCACTAATAAATACGATGAAGGGATGTACCATATATACTCAGGTATAAGTCACACTTTTATACTCCAAAATCAACACCAAAATCAAGTGTGACTTATATGCGGCTGCGACTAAAAGGGAAGGTGTATTTGGCATAATTATGAGGGAAATACAATAATATTGTTTTTCAACCTTAATAATGAAAATATGAATAATAAATAAATTTATTAGGTGTGTTTTCACTGTTGTCTTTGAAACCAAACTCAATCGTGATAACCGCCACGATTATTTAATCCAATGCACTAATTAGCAACATGATCACAAAGATGTGTCATTACTATAACAAAAAAATGACCATAGAAGCCACATCAAAAGAAAACGATTACAGCAAACACTCTGTTCATATTAGTAATTCCCATGTGCCAGCTTAGGAAGTAATTAACATACTCAGTCTTCAAACAGCATTACAGAAACGTATTATTCTAAATGACATTATTTTTCATCACTTCATATACTTTTTATATTTATTCAACGATTATGTTTGAAAATCTAAAACGATAGCAATGTGCATATGACAAAAAGTTTAACCTGGAAGTTGTGTAGTATGCTGACAATTGTAATAACTACAGGCAGACGGCTCGGGAGTTCAATGTTTCAGAGAAGCAAGTGCAAGACTGGCGAAAAGCCACAGCTGACTTAGCTGAGATGCCATGATCTAAGGCACACATGAGGGGGGGGGCATCATTTCCACAAGAAGAACCAGAACTGAAAGAATGGATATGCGACCACACATAACAGGGTTATGTTGTTATTGTGGTGTTATCAGAATGAAACCAAAACAGATGATCAACTATGATTCATTCCGTGCACCATCCCCTAGTTGTCACCTAAAATATTGATCTTGACATCTTGCTGATTTTAGTGCGTCTCATATGCAGGTTCAACCCCAGGTGGCTTATTGGTCTTAGAAATAGGTGCGTCTTATAACTGAGCATATATATATATATATATATATATATATATACAGCAGGTATAATAAAAAAAAATAATAAATATTAAATTAAACAGAATACAAAATAATCAATAAAGCATTCCTAAAAATTAATGCAGCTAAATACAAAATAAAAATGGAAAAAGAAGCAATTAGAAGAATGGTATATGTCCATAGCTTAATAAGAAAAAATCCATGACATGATCGTCAGTGTTGCAATCATCAATATTATCAAAGCTGGGTGGTAGTAGATCTTTGAAAACAAGGTGAACTTCTCATTCATTATGGCGAACAATAATTTAACCAATAACCATGTGAAGGTTCAAGTGTGACAAGGCAGCACATTCCAGTCTAGTTAATTATTTTCCTTTGTTTGAATCAAAAGATCAACTGAACCCTGATTTTAATATTAGCAGTTAGTGGGTTGAAATGATGTGTATCTATTTTATGCTATTACACACTAATGGCTCCATTTTATGAAAAAATATCACAGTATGATCATATTGTTGGAATTAATCGAGCACAAAGCCCAAGAAGTATTTCTTGTTTCAGCAAAATTTAAAATTATTTGTAAATATTTATTTGAAAATAAAGAAAAATTTAACTTAAAAGGTATCAAACAAGTCACAAATACTGCAAGATTAGGAAAATGGAATTAAGATAAACATGATAATATCAAGTTATCAACATCACAAAGACAGGTATATGCCAAGTCAAAATTTCTACCTGATTTTTCTGTTTTTCTTTTGCTATTCTCTCAGCTCTGTTAGCAGCTACTTCTTTTGGTGTACGTGGCTGATCATAATTGATGCCATTTTCAGCTAGAACAGCAGCATGTTTCGGATTCTTTAGTGTTGGATTGGCTAAAGTTGGGCGTATCGTTGGTGTCCGTTTGTTAGCTACAGCCTTAACCGAGTCAAAATGCATCGAGTGGAGCTTGGTGATTGATTCATTCTTGTCTTGTAGATAAAGCTGGTTAGTACGCATTGGTCTATTATTCTTCGTCTGAAACCAGAGGATGCAACTTTTCAATGGCTAATTTGTAAATTTTTATAATAATAAATAACACCAAATATTATGTTAAATTCAAAACAGTCTACCAGCCATACAAGAAATGGTCATTTTAGACAAATTAAAAATTATTTTAACTTCAGAATCCTCTTGTGGTGTATTGTTCAGTTCCTCTCACTCGCTCACTAAAATAATTCCAAATCAAAAGAAACTACATGTAATTTAACACAAGTAAAAAGTATACATAACCTACCTTGTAGATTCCCTTTGACTTTTTCTGTTTGCGTGGATTGACATCATACAAAATTTTACCTTCCTCACGTAAAACTATGACGTTTTCATATCTATTTTTACACTGTTTTATTGAGCGATAAGTCCGACTATGACTATTAACCATTTCAGCAACAAAGTCCCAGTTTGGAGTGACTGCTGATGACTCTGTTGTCAATGTCAAAGGTAACTCTTGTTTCTCTTGAACAGCCTGTCAAGTATAAAAAAATAGAAGTGATAAAAACTCAAAACAGCAAATCATTATTTTTCATCTTGTACACCATCTTGAAGAAGTCAATTCATTCTATTCTAGCTCAATCAAAACTTCAGCAGTACAGTGAGTGACAACAGCCTCTCTGTAGAGTTAGTAAATGTGTATGACATAACTGCTTTTTCTATTCAAGATATGAACAATTATTATATAAAAGGTCACAAAGATAATACTATTTATACAACAAATCGATTTAAGTAAGATTATTACCAGCAGCAAAGCCTGATCTTCGTGTATCATCCACGGATGTGCCTCCTCTGTCTCCACGGGTCGTGACTGGATGATCTGTGGCCTCAGTGACTTTGGGAACTGCTTTAATTTCATAAGTTTCTGATCTCGTTCTTTACGGAGCAGAGATTGTGGACGATCAAACAATGAACGTGGCACTCTATGATGTTCTTCTTTATGAACCCTGTGTTTACGTGCTACAGCTGTAAAACAAATGTCATAACATTGCAGGTTTGTGGGTATTTTTGCTAACATATTACGAAGTATCTAACTTGAATATATTAATGAGCTATAAACACCATATGATAACACAAGCTAAATCTGATATTGAAATAGAAAACAAATATTGTATTGAACAAATTTAGGGTTTGGAAAAAAACAATGGCATATAACTTTCATACAAATAAAAATATTTAAATTTTGTTTTGCTAATTGAAATAGTAAATCAATTACTGAAAGAGAACTGGCATTGGATATCGATGCATATTCACCTGATGTTTAAAGCACACAGGACGATTTATTACATCAAGTGATACACAAGTTATGGGAACAGTTCACTCTATAAGCATTACACATTTATGTTATCACAAAGTAATCCCAAATCCCATAATGATATTCACTAACTCTACCCGATATCGTAGATAAAAGGAAATATCCCAAATTATTGGAGGGTCATCAGTATGGCTTTCTTGAATTTCAGCTTGTATGATGGGAAGGAAAAGTCCGTGCTCTGGCATTAAATGGCACAAGGATCCTGTAGTCTTCTTCATCCAGATCAAATCAGGTGAAACATCCTTTGGCATAGCCATCCTCATGATATTATCTGCCCCAATGCTCAACCCACTAACTGACGCTGTCATTAGGTCATTTACATAAATCTGACAGCTGGTATTGAGTGACGTTAGATTTCAGGAACACCTAGTTTGTGTCTGGCTAAATGTTGACACCCACAAATGAGTTACAGTTGATTCACCTTCGTTTTGAACTGAATTATTGATCATATGGTGGATTGTGGTCACGAATGTGTTTGTAGTAGTCCTGATAATTTTAAATGAATTTGAACTGTTCTTTTAACATTTTGGCTTGATCCTTAACTAAGTTATCAATTAACTTGTTAATAATGACTGTATATCATAGACTAAATGAGCCAAGCAACCCCTAAAATTAATGTAACTAAGTGACACATATAACCAATACTAGAGTCTGAACTCAGGTGATATAGATCTGTGGCATACTGCACTATCAGTTGGGCCATGGATACCCCCTGGACTTGAAGATATCTAATACTGTACAGTACAAACTGTGCTAGAGGAAGTGTGCTGAATATTAAACATGAATGCCCTGCCAAAGTCTAGAATGTGTTATCATCAAGTACCAAGCAGTGAATTCTTGTGCTCTCTCAAAAATAGCAACCAGGTTACAGCATGCTTACCAACAGTGGGATCAATACGTATGCGTTTTTGTTCCTTCTTCACATAGACAGCAGGCAACTGACTTTCCAGCATTACAGCAGGCTCGTACATAAAACACATTGAATGATCGATGTATATATCATTGTCATCTTGTGGTGGTGTTGGTGGTGCCCAAATCTAAATCAAAATAGAATTACATCTTGCATGGTCTTTTCTTAAGTGAAAGGACCATTAGAATGAATACCATAACATCAGTGGTTTTGACGTTATCCCTTTCAATTCTATGAGCAAGAACATATGAATGTCTGTGAGCTACTTACTGGCATACGTTCTCCTGTCTCATCACATATATAAGCCTGAAAGTAAATAATATTATATAAACAACACTGCAGTTATCAACTTCTCACCATGTGGCCATGAATCTATGGCATAAAATCAGATTAAATGAATAAATTACACGAGTCCAAATTTTCAACCAGCTGATCAGATCCAAGCTCTAATATGAACAAAATGAAACCGATTTAGAATTCTCTTCAAATTCCAATAAATATTTCAAACATCTTCACTCTACTTTATCGGACAACCTACTTTACAAGTATAATTTCAACATACAGCCAGCCCTTTTCTTCAAGATAGAAATGGAATACTTCTAATTATCAGGAAATATACACATGGGGACTAATCACAAGAAAAAAACAATCAGCACTTTTACAACAGAAAACATGTTGCATTTCAATGCTACTCGTTACTTACCAACAAAAGTTAGAAATCCTCTATACTGATCAGTGATATGGAATCCCAAACTTTAACTAAATTATTTAATTGATCATATAAAATCATTGTGAAACAAATTCGGATCCACTTCACATCACAAATTTGGATGCACCATTTGAAAACGTGTAATAAAAACCCAACTATTAGAAGATATAGTGTCACGCCTCATAAAAAGAATGACTGGCATACTAACACTAGTTATTGGAATTTTATAAGAAATTAAACGAATATTCCATCTGATTCCATATGGGATAAGTTGACAAATAGCACTACCCATCGCTATCAAGTGCATTACAAGACACATTTAATTATGTTTATTATTCTCACAAGCTAGTGTTTGTGGAATGTTATGTCACTTTCATGTTTATGTATTATTTGAAAAATACCACTTGTGCAAGTTTTATAGTTTCATTCAGCAAGTTTCAACATTAGAATTTCAGATTTTCTTCCAAATATTTTGAATCAGAGTGAACCTGTTTTGGACCACCCAATAGTGAGTACTTTGCCTTAGCTAAGACAAAGCAATAACACATTAAGGGAGTCAACAGTGTGTCTCTACTTCTTGGACCCTTCTGATTAAACACATCAATTGGCAAGGCAGCAATGACAAGTGATCAACTCAAGCTTTGGTGCCAGCTAAACAAGCCTACTTAGTAAAAGGGCCAATTTTGCAAAATTTGTTTCATCTATTTTAGCCTGGCCAATCAAGTAATGGAAAATTGATAGAAGTCCATTTCGGAGTGCCCATGCATCTAAGCAACAGGTGAATATCTGAAGGGGTCAAGAGTGACACACTGTTAGGCTGTCCAGTGAAGACACCAAAACCTGTGTAGTAAGTAATCCATGCCAATCACCAATGGCCTGCTTGTCACACAAAAACAGGCCTAGTCTTAATACTGTGCATTACCTTTAATGTGTGCAACACACCAGAAGAATCCAAGATGTGTGGAGAGACAACACTGCGATATATTGTTGACAAAGTTTATTTTCATGTATTCTTTCAATCATTACATACACGACAACCTAAGCATATAGGTATGAAAAGTGAACATAAAATAATTAAAGCCAAAGGATACACTTGGAATAATAAATATCACTGGTCTGTACATTATTCCAACATCATTATTTTGATTTAAGTGGCACCCACCAACTGACAACCATTGTTATAATAAGAATAAATCTTCTCCAAATTCACTTCATCTTTACTGAATACGCCCACTAAACTTAATTTTATCTTGATAAATGCACTTTAACAGGACACAACAATATACCAGGCAGGCAGCATCATGATACAGTTAATCGATGAACAAAATACAACACTGAGTGTAACAAAGAACAGCCTCTTAATTCCACACATGAAAGCCCAAAGTTTTGTTTTATGAAATGTAATAGCAACCATTTCACTCTGTTATTATATACATTAACTGACCTGAATCATGTGGCTCTGTGCTAAAAAAGCAACACTTCACTATATCCAATCATTTGTGCACCGGATTATTAATATACCATTCCTCTTAAATACAAGTAACTCGTATTCCAGTAACATGCATCTGTCAAAGTAATAATGATGTTGTGGACACACACACACGCACACACAATATGCTCATTTCTAATAATCACAGGCAACCAGAATGGAATCATTTTCAAATTATACCCAGGTAACCAACTGCTGGAACTACATCAGAATTTCCTAATACTAGAATCTCATTCAAAACACAAATTTCACCAAAACAACTGGACAGCTTCCAACTGATAGGACATGACAGAACAGAAACAGTTTCAACTCTTACCACCATTAAGCTTTGATATAATGAGAGGCTTGCCTAGATGTTGTACCATAATCTGGTTTGTTGGCAAGGTGACTGATGCTGAAACCGCATTACTCTGACTAACCAATGAACTAGACAGCGATACCTGACTTAATGACAAAGGATTCACATTTGATGTCTTAAGGATCTGTAATGGATGAGAGCCAATCAGAGGTGTGCTTCTTGAGACAGATGGTACAGGTGTACTCAGAAGACCTGGACCATCAGCCAGCTGCTTTGCCAGCTTTTCTAATATTGGAATGGTGTTATTTGGCTGAACAGTCCTGTGGTTAGGATTGAGAACCACAGACTGTAGTTTAGGTGGTGTACTAGTGGGTACAGATAAAATTCTTTGTGGTGAACTGGAAATCAGAGTTGCACCAGATGAACTCACAGACTGCTGAACAGCTGACAACTGATTACGTGTCTGCTGCATGGCAACACGTAACTGAGCTAACCTAGATGCTTGTAACTGGTGCACTGAAGTTGTCTTCAAGACACTTGATTGTGGTGAAACGACTTGTATTTGTTGTAGCTGTTGCACAACTCTATTGCCCTGTGATGATTGTATAACATATCGTGTTGGTTGTTCACCAGGTTTGCTAGTCTGCAACATCTGACCAGACAAAACCTGCTGACTCAGCTGTATGGTTCGGGGTTGGACAGTTTGCTTAGGTAACGTGGTATAAACAACCTGCTGGCCTTGTGGTGCAGAATTTGTAGCAGTTAGGAGAGACTGACTCGACATTGTTGCCACATTACCCACCACCTGCTGAATGGGCAATGAATTATGTACAATATGTTGGCCTTGCGATTGTCCTGTCTGACAAACCAGCTGCTGATTCTGTACCAACTGTGGCACACGCAAAGGCTGTGAAGGTGATAAAAGGCGCAGCTGTGTAGAAGGGTTGCTTGGGTTTACAGCTTTGACAGCCATGTGCTGGCCAGGCTTGAAGTGTCCCAGTGCTCGAAGTTGTGCCAACTGGCTTGGAGTAACCTGACGAACTGTGCGAACATGAGTAACACGACCATCTCGCATCTGTGGCAACTGTTTCACCTGGATAACTTGTGGCTGAGAGACCCCAACAGCCGGCTCGTACTGTTTAACAATGATGTGAGACTGATTAATTCCTGCAGGCTGCTGTTTCATTTGTACTGTTTGGGTTGTAGTGGCCTGACTGACAACAGTGGGAACCGGCTGCTTGGCTAATAAAGATTGAGGTAGGGTTCCAACCTGCTTAACAGCCTGAATCACTGGCTTTCCATCAGTACCTGCCATCATATACTTGACAACGTTGCTCTGTAAGACAGACTGGCCAGACGTCAGTGACAATGCCTGACCAACATTACCAGAACCACGACTAACTATAATATACAATCCCCCTCCAATTTTCTTGTTCTCCAACAGTGGTGAACTGTTAGGTATAACTACCTGATCTGCAGATGGCCGTATACCAACTAGGCCACTACCATTACCAGATACACTAGTAAGGGGTGAAGTAGAGGATGTTATGGAATTAACTGATATTGCTTTAGATGGCTGTGATTGTATGACAAGAGAAGGACCGACTGACTGAATGGCCTTATTCTCTTCTTCTTGTTCCATACGTACAGGACTTTGTACTGAAGCTCGACGGGTTCTTATTACCAAATTGGGATTTGACCAAGGCTCAGTTAACGAGACAGTATTTTGACTTGTTTCTACCTTTGAACTAACCTTCTTTTTGGCCCTCTTAACTTTGCTACCCTTATCACTTGGGGATAAAGCATTAGACTTGGTTTCTTTCTTTAATGCCATCTTTTTTGTTTTATTCTTAGATGAGTTCAAGACATTCTTCTTGGTGGTGCCAGAGAGAGAAACTTCACTATCCGGTTTCTCGTTCACAGACTTGCTAGTTGCCAGACTATCACATCGTTCAAGACTTAAACGCATCTTTTTCACTGAACTAACAGAATTCATACTACATTCACTAGAAATGCTGTTAACACTTGAATGCCTAATTCGCACTGTGGAAAGCCTTTTTGCAACTCGAGCGTTCTGCCCTTCAGATGAGTCTCCTTTGCCAGAGTCGTGTTCTAGGCACATACTGAGCCTGGCAGCATTTTCAGCTCGTGTATTCTCAGCTTCTTCCTTTTCTCTAAGCAATCTAATTTCCCTATCCATTATTCCCTCAGTACAATGGACAACATTATTACGAGCCCCATAAGACTTATGATGATTGACTCTAGTGCCCTTTTTGCCCTTCTTCACCTGACTGTACGCATCTTCTCGTGAATACGTATACAGTACTTCATCTTCTTCAAGTTCAGCTCGCCTCTCCTCCTCTTCCTTTAGAGACTGGAGACGACTCAGTTCCCATTCTTCTTTAGCAATGGCAACCTCTTCCTGCAAAAACATATGAATCCTTGGATAAAAGACTATCATCATAGTAAATAAAACATATTTCTGCTGTGGAACCTCAGGTCAGATACTATCTAGCAAACAGGATGACTCACAAGACATCTTAAAATGCCTTCTCAATCCCATGAAATGACATCATTCCCAAGTTCCAGAATGGAAACTAGATTCAACAGCCTTAGTTTACTGTACTTATTAAAATAGCATATCATATAACCATATATTTGCTTATATATTAACAAACATCATTCAATTAAGGCATATACACTTGGTTGCAGATTAGAACCTTATGCAGGACTAAACTTGCCCACTACAACTGGTCTAGATTAACATAAAAAAGTTAATTTAGCTGAATATTTCTATATCAACTCATAATTTACGACAAGTCAATACAATAATTACTCTGGGTCTACAACCACAAATGTATCTATTAGTCCTAAAACTGTCTTCCCATTAATATTATTTAGGCCTTCTTATTAGTTAGAACAATATGTTAGCAACCAAACACACATACATTTATTTGATGATGTACGTGCATATCCAAAACAACTTTCATGTCACATTACCTCTGCTTTTTCTAATTCTTCACAGGCCTCTGGAGCTATCTGGTCTTCTACATACACAACAGCATACCGCTCCACTGGAGTCAACTGAATTAAAATAATGAATTCATAAACAATATATAAAGATGTATAACAAAAACTAAATTCTGCCTGATGAAATCTGGACAATGGAACATTATTTCATATAACTAGCAAATGTACTTAATCACTTTCTGCTAGGGGTTCAAACACCAATATTACATCTTAGAATACATAGTCATATAAAAAAATTCCAATTAGAGGATGTAGTTATAACAGGCAAGACATGACACAAAAGTTATAATTTACTGAAGAAAATACACTAATTGTTGAAAAACACAAAACCTCTTTTTCCAACATAGCAAGCTCCTGTTCCACTTTAGAGAGCTCTTCATCCTTCTCTCTTTTCAGTTCAGCTTCACGTTCATCCCATGGAATGTTTTCATCAAATTCGGCCAATTCAGCCTTCTGTTCTGCTTTGACAACATTAGCTGCCTGAATGTCAGTTTCATCCTCTGCAGCACACAATGCCTGAAATATTAAATTACCATTAACACATTTTTTTTAAATCTATACACACTAACCACCATTATTAGTCCACTTCTGGTTCTTTAAAGTTCATTACATAACTAAAACGAACAACAAAGTTACCATCTAGCAAATAATATAATATACACAACTGAAACAAATGAACACATTATCTCAGCAGACATTTATAAATATCTCTCCCAAGCGAACTATTACTTTTAATGCTAAATGAATTACAAGAAAATGTGATCTAAATGAATCTACCAAATGATTCAGAACCATGTCCTTGGCACAGAAGTAAGATACCAGAACTTTCCAGATCTTTAAACATAATGACGTTCTAAATACTAAAATAGCTGCAGTAGGAAATGAAGAGTTAATAACAATAAATAGAGAATGAACTAGTCTTCATTTCTATTTACTGCCATCAACATAAATGAAATGTGTTTAGAATTACAAACACTTAAAACTATTTACTGAATAAAAATACAAAAACTATGTTGCATTACCGAACATGCCCAAGGATATATCATTCAATATTCTGATTGGACTTATTTAGCCTGGGACATATGTCGGACTTGCTAGGGAAACATTCTACACTAGAGATTTGCAGTGCAGTGCTTTAACTACTGCTCCATCAAAGCACCCACATCATTCAATAAATACTTTTAATATTATGCATGGAACACAAACAGCTTTCTAAAAATCAACTAACCTGTTCCAGCTGTTCTTCTGTAAGATCTGGTTTAACCTCTGGTTGTTTAACACTGTCAGAGGTTACTTTGCGAACCACTTCCTGTTTTTCTAAAGGTTCCTTCTTGTGTTCCTTTGTCAATGACTCCAAACCAGAAGGCTCCTCAAAAAGCTCTTTAATTGTTTGCTGAAAGTAAGAGAGAATGAGTGAGGGGTTTGCTTAAAACTTGGCATTGATCCCATTATAAGTGAGGAATAATTACAAAGAGAAATATCCCACAAACAAAGGAATGAGTGGAATTAGATTCCAGACTTCATAGGTTTTTGTGAGTGCATTTTCTAGCTAGCTGTGTAAACAAATTGGGGCCACGTGGTAGTAACTGCCCAGGAAGCCGTTCTGATTGGTCTCATATGGACCATTTGCCCAAAAATTTAAATGAACACATTGTGTATTTTCTACGCATCACTGCTGACCTAATTAGTGAGTAAGAATAAACAGAAAATGGTGTCGAAACTGGTGAAGTTACTAAATTCAGATGAAAGGGATCAGGCACAGCTAGACAGTTTGATTAAGGAGAATTTTTTTGGAAGAATTTATTGATGAAAGTGAAGTGGATAAAGACAAAAACTTGATAAATTATGCTACTGATGAAGAGGATGACCGACTACTTTCGTCAGAGACTACAACATGGCTGTCTAATCCACAGATACAGCGTCAGATTGCATAAAATATTAATTAAACTGCAAATTTTTGTGCTTACAAAGATTTTGTATTCATATTAACAGAGTATTTTAAGAATGACATTATCTTCCAATAAGCCTTTTTTTTGCAAAATCATTCAATAGTAACTAATGTATCAAATATTTTGGATTAACTTTGTGAAGGCCATTTTCTCACTTTAAAGGTTCCTACTCCACACAGGTTTGTCCAGTTCAGCTAGAATCAATATATCTTCTTGCATGATATACCACATAAAAGGAGAGATTCTGCTCTTTCCAGGGATGAAAATAACTCAATTTTGAAAATTACCTACATCCACCTCATTTTGTGACACACACACACGTCTCTTACCTGCTTAAAGAAAGCAGCTGTAAAATTGCCACCTTCTATTGCCACATCACCAAGCAATCTCTTTTGGTTAGCCTTCTTTAAGATATTCTCTTCAACTGTCATTTCACTTATTAATCTGAAATGCATAAATTTAATACTGGTTAATCAACAAAGTTAAATTATAAATGCTACCTGATCATTAAATAACTATAATGTAAAGCAATCATCAGAAAACTAACTAGGGCAATTAAAGCAAATAACTGAGCCAGTCTGCACCTCCTTGGAAAATGCTTCGATGATAAGTAAAAGAAGGCTCCAAGTTATGCAGATGCAGCCATTCCATAACAATATACAAATCTGAAAACTTCTTTAACGAGTGGGGAATCTTCATCCCAATTACTTTCACTATGCATTTAAACATTTCACTGTGCACAAGTAACAACCTGAACATGAAGTCAAAAGAAACATTCATCAGGTACTGTAAAATAACAGATATATAGTAAAACTTTGTTAAACAGTCTTTGACATATAGAGTAAATTTTTAAATGTAACCTGTACTATCTATCCAAACTAGGCATCAGATCTCTAGCATGGGGTAAGCTATGACAGGAGCTCATATTGGCTACAGGATTAGCCATCATACATAATCAGTATAATGGATCCGAGATCTCCTGAGCCATTTTAATATAATTGCACATCATAACAAAAACAGGTACCTGTATATGTGAACATCTCGGGTCTGACCAATCCTATGGCATCGGTCCTGAGCTTGAGCATCCATTGTTGGATTCCAGTCACTGTCATAAAATATCACAGTATCTGCTCCAGTCAAATTAACACCCAAACCACCAGATCTTGTTGACAGAATGAAGCAGAATATGCGTTTATCCATATTGAAGCGGTCCATTAATATTTGACGCTGAAATATGGCATTAAGAATTAGATTAACACACACACTATTATTTTAAAAACCATGTTAGTTTTATTGTACAGATACACAGAATTCTAGTAGATGCTGCATAACAATGCATGCTAAACTAAATCTAAACAAATCATCCAAAGTTAACACTTACTATAAATTAATCTGAACAAAACTTTAGTAAACAATTAACTGAGAATATCACTTACTTGTTCAACTTTAGTAGTACCATCAAGCCTAAGATATCTATGGCCATGATAACTAAGGAACTGCTCCAGGATGTCCAACATCCGTGTCATCTGTGTGAAGATTAACGCCCTGTGGTCACCAATCTTCAAGCGAGCTAATAGCAGATCTAATGTTTGTAGTTTGCCTGACAATAAAAAAGCCATCATGTTTAATAGAAAATTTCAAAGCCACTGTAACATAATATATATATATATATATATATATACCTGTGACTTTTCTGTTTATGTTGTGTTATCACACACACACACACACACCAAAACAATACTGTTTAACCTGTGCACTAGTCACAGGTGGGCAGGCAGGGGTGACTGAACTAATTTTATTTTCTACTTGAGTCGAAGTAAAAGAAAGATTCTTCAAAACTACTTCAGTAGGAGTAAAAGTAAACTTATAAAAATCTATGAGTAAAAAAAACAATACTACTTTCTAAACATAATTGAAATAAAGATAAAAGCCATGTGATATGTGCTGCAACCTAATTTCATTGCATCCACAGACATCCAGATGTGCTCCCAGCTTCAGTTCACTGAATAAAGCACTTGTTCAACTTCAGCTGATTCTTAAACTTGGTGTCACCAATGCGATTAAAATTTAATTACGATGAATCTTAGAAAACAGTTGGTGCTGAAACATTGTATAACAAAATGAGACTTAAAAAATAGGTTGGCAAAATTATGATTAGTTTTTAATATCAGTGAGCATCAGCTGAACCACTGTATAACAAATGTTAGCATTCTTGGTTACATGACACCACCGGAGCTGGGACATATGACCACAAGGCAACTCCCTAAGGTAACATCTGATAAAGACAGGTATGATTCAAATTTAAACACCAACTCAAACCATTGTACTACTGAAGGAACCCCAAATGAATGAACTGGCATAAACTGGACACAAACTGAAATGTTTACATAGTCCGCCAAACATTATGAACAAAAGCATGTTTATCTAGTCATAAATTAAATAACTGCTTGTACAAATATAAAACATAAACATGACCTGTTATTCTGTACAAAAAACGACAGGCTAACTGAACAATTAAATTAACTGTTCTCACCATTATCATTGACTGACTAGGCTAATACTAAAGAAAGTTCACTTCTTATTAATATAAGAAATCACAAAAACTAAGAACACGTGAATGATTTAACAGAGTTCATTAATAAGCAGATCACCCACCACAATCATATTCTATTAATCGAAGCTCCGGAAACTGAACAGTCATTCTAGTCGATATATTGTGTAAACAAGCAATTCGAGGGCCTAGATCCTTTTTCAAGATAAATTCCCGATGCTTCTGTTCTCGCAGCCAAGAAGGTGATGGATGTGAACTGTGTAGTTGTAACCTTGGTGCTGAAACTGGTGGACAGATGATAACAAATCTGAAGAAAAAAAACTAAATATTTATAACACAGTAAGGTTATATTCTGAAAAGGTAAGGCCATGTTACAAGTGTGGTAATACTGTATTTCGTTTGTGGTGTGAAGGATTATGCCACAGAGAAAGTTGTTTGTAAAAATGTCTTTTACTTGATTTATTATAAATGGTGAATAGACTAGAAGATAGTAAAACAAAATACAAATTAAATCAATTTTTCTTAGTTTGTCTTTGTTAATCAAACACTTGCCGATCTAGTAATTCCTTCATCTCTTGCATATACTGTTCTGGTGAATGTACAATCTTTCTCAGCACACTCGTCTGGTTCCAGAAAATACTGGGATGCCAAGGACCGTTACTTTTTGTTACACGACAACAATGTACAAAACCCAAGCTCAGCCAAGGACATTTGTTTGGGGTTAGAGTCTTGGGCAGTTCTGCAGTAACATTGACTGTAATATGAGCATCCTGACCCAAAACTGGATGAATGTCACAGTTCCGCTGGTTGTAGTAGGCAAGACGTTTAAGCACTTCCTGACGAAGCTGCTGTTTTTTTTCTGCTAGAGAGGGCTAATGGGCATAATACAGTACACTGAGTAAGCTTCCAGTTATTTTTCTTCCTATGAAAGTTACCATGACAATACAACATACATGTGATAAAAAACCTCTGAACTTTACTTACCAAGTAGAAAACTGACTGTTTTTCTTGAAGCAGTTCAGATTTTACAGTAGAGCAAGTAACATCTTCACTACTTGGTGAACAAGTGGCCATGACAGGAGTGGAGGTGAAAATCTTGGCTTCACTAGTGACTGAAATGAAGATTGGAATACAAATCATCATGAACACTATTCAGGATATATTTCTTGCCATGTTTAGAATGGTCAACATTACTTTAGTATTTTATACATCACTAACTCATCCTGTTTTTCTGTAAGTAGTAATGATATGTAAGCCAAATGTACACTCTAATAACAGAATTAATAAATGTAGAAGGACTTTTACGCCCTGCAAGGCGCTGGTTTTAATAACAACATTTCCAATACTGATGCTTTGTCTTATGTTTCGAAGGCACCAGTTAGACCTGTTTTAACTTATTGTTGTAATTCTGGGTATATAAGTAAAAAGTCTCTAAAGACCAAATTATTTAAAGCCAACATAGGTCTGCACAAATACTGTAAAGGTACACCTGTTTTGAAATCACTGAATGTAAATAAGATAGAAACGACTGTTGAAATAAGTTTGCTGAATTTGATTCACACCATATTTTCTAACACTTCACAAGCAAGGTCATTTTACACTCATCTGTTAAATATGCATGTCTGCGGCAAGCTAGTTGGTCACACTGATCTTATTGCAAGAGTAAAAACTATTTGCTTTAAGCAGGAAATTACTTTTTTTAAATTTGTTTAGAGTTGATAAACGTTATGCCGACAAAACAAGAATGGATTTAAAGAAATGCTATGCTTTAGATGGGCTAGCATACAGTGTAAGACAGCTATTGCTGAGCAATGACCCTTACCATCATTGTGTGTTAAATATGTTGTTGATGCCATTTTAATGTTGACATATGATATTGTATTTTGAAATATTCTTACCTAATATATTTATATTTGTTATATTTCCATTTTATGCATAGTATGTTTTTACTGCTAACCAACCAGGTTGCTGATTACTTTATATTGCTGTGTATTATGTATTCCCTGTATGTATATTTTAGATACTCTTCTTTTGAAGGCTCAATAAAAGAAATTAAAAAATAAGCTTCCTACCTTGTGCTGTGGAAGCCTCTGTGGTCATGGGCAACACCTTGACAACTGGTTTACCACTGGAAGCAACTTGTGAGCTAATAGGTAATGTAACTGTGGAAACTGGTCTAGTTACTGATGCTACAGTTGATGTTGTAGACACTGTGCTGACTGTGATTGAAGGCCCACTAATCACTATAAATTAAACAAAGTTATGACAGACTGTTCGATATGTAAATCAATTTTGTTATCATGTAAGCCAGATTGTCCACACATACAACTGTTTAATTTAATCAATGCCAACTGTAAAACTGATCACAAGTTTACTACTTTCAACAGGAATAATTTCCACAAAATCACACTGAACATGAATGAATGATCAAACACACTGTATTTCATTTAAACAATTACTCGCAGCACATCCAGTCCAACAAACTAAACTCAGTTCACTGGAGCCATGCAGAAAGGTTTCATTTAACTATTTACCTGAAGGAGTGGTCAGTGTAGACTTTTGTGGATACTGGGATGTTATTACCTGTTGACCACTAGAGGCTTGAACTATCTGGATCAGACCAGCTAAATAACAACAGAATGAAGAGAATTTATTCTTGAGCATTTTATTAGACCTTAAAGGTCTATCACATCAACTTAGGTAACATCTGGTGTTAAAAACTAACCTGGTAACTGTGGGAGTGATCCAGATGGAATCATCAACCTCGTACCTTGTTGTGTCTGATGAATCTGTACTGTGATAGGATGTGAAGTGAGCACTTGTTTTGTCGCTGATGTGGCTGTCGTTGTTAGGGACTGAATTGCAGCTGTAAGGTACAATAAAAGTATCAGATGTAATGTATTTAACATTCAGAAATGCCTAACAATCTAAATAATAATAATATTGAGGTTATTCCAGTTACAAAAGCTTCTTTACACAAATACATAAAAATTTCACAAAATCTAACAATGAACTCTCTGTCATCTAGAGCATCTTTTTTTATGTTCATCTTTTAGTCCCACTGCAGTCCATTACTTAAGATAACTGGTGACATACTGAAACAATAATGATAGTACAACGTATCATCTAATAACCAATTATTATCTACGCACACTGCTCTGGAGATGACCGGCCAAGCAGCAAAGATTGTGGCACACATGATGAAGAAACTGTAGCTGTATTGGATGTTACAACATTTACTCCACCAATCTGTACACTGCTGGCTGTAAATTAGCAAGTAAAAGGTTTGACAAATTAAATGTTATACACTCAAAAACTGGATAGCAGGCCTTTATAAATACAAATTAAATTTTAGTGAAGTATGTAACCCAGCAATGAAGTTGTCTTGCCTAGATCAATTAATAGGCAAAATATTCACTAACAGGGCATTAATATCTGGCTAGAGCCACAACACAGTTTCACATGAAATCCACTGGTTTTGGTATTCTGCCAAAATTATACCTGAGGCACAGATTTATGAAAAGTTGCACAACCTCACTCTAATTGACAGTTTTGGATTAATTACTTTTATTCTTGGCATTACTGCATTTTATATTAATATTAAAATAAATGCTATTATAAGAGCAATATAGGCAGTTGTCCAAGATGAAGTTCTCAGATATATACAGTGAGAATCCATTAATTTGGACATCTTTTACCTAGCAAATCCACCTTCTGACACATTACTGTCTGTGACAGATTTAGCTCCATTATAAATGACCCTTTAATCCAGCAAAATTGTGTTCCGCATTCCGACTCTAATACTTCATTTCACCAACAGAATGTGACATTTCAATGAAAACCAATTACAATTGTCCTTGACCATACACACTGACACATGATGCTTCCATTGCCTGTGACTATCTCATAGCTATTCATAATCATTCATGGCTAATTACAAACACAAATGTGTGGTCTTTCCAATGAGCATATCATTAGTTAATCAGATGGACTAAGTGACACCAGTATTTCTTTATAATGTCTGTAATGGATTCTCACTGTATATATTCTTGAAATAAAACAAAAGAAATGATTAATGGTGATCAGTTATAAAACGCCTACTAGATGATGATGTAACACGAGTGGACATAATGGTATGGGTAGCTGTTGCTGTGTTAGCAGACAAAGACTTATTCTCAACTGGTACACATGGTGATGATGACCTACCAGATATCTGAAATAAACAAATACACAATATAAATTAACCAGAACTGAAGTATTTTTTCTTCAGACAAGCTCCTGTTTCTCCATTAACAACTTAATGCAGAAATAGTATAAAAATGTACCATGTCGGGTGTCTGGCTGCCACTTACAAAGACAAACAGGGCATAAGACAGGACTATCACTCTATGAGAACCTTTAGCATCATTCCAGATATTTAAAGAACTGGAAGATGACTCTAGTCTCAAATGATCATGCCAAGAAACAATCAACTAAGAATTCACATTAAGTTGGTCATTGGATCATTCCCATGCTGATCCATAATATTTTTTTATCTTACCTGTGGAATTGGTGATGTATTACGGAATACAAATGGTTTACACTCTGTTAGAGGTTGTAACCTTAGTTGTGGATCAGAATATGTGTCTATTTCTTCAATTAGTTTATGAGGAGTCTGGAGCTGTTGTCCACGCTGTGCAGAATGTGCTGATAATGTTAGTTCAGCCTGGGCTAGGCCAACTCGCCATTCTGTCAAGTCAATGGTCTAAAACAAACATTGTTTTTAACATTAGTCAATAAAAATGAACATTTTGTATTGGAATGTTTTTGAGTCATTAACATTATATAAATATTTTAATACAGAGCAAATATTTAAGCACAATAGTAATCCAAGAAGTTCTCAATACTGTCATTTTAACATTTTCATTATGAAGATATTGCTCTGGAACCACTCTGCAAATATTGTGCAATTTCTCAAACAAATATTCTTAACATTAAAAAGCATCCAAGATATATCTAGTGTGATCATACTCTCTCTCCTGATAATCCCATGAAATTTGACAATCAAACTCAATACATATATTTGAACATAACCAGCCATTCATCTGTGTTTTGCATGGCCAGTTTTCTAAAAATATGGCCAGTTAATCCAACTACTTTTTTATGCACACCCTGTTTTTTTGGCACAGCCAAAACCTTTATTTCTGGCTAAGCCTCTGAATACAAACAAAAAATCAATTCAAGTTTGTTTCAAGCTAGGTGTCTGTATTCCACTCAACAGGCATACAGTGCATATAGCTTGAAGTATTCTTGGAGGGTTTTTAGCATCACCAATGCTACAGACAAGCCTGGTGAAGACTCTAACCTCCATTTATAAATGTACAGCAGCAACTCACTTCCAATGGATCTTTCCTGAGTGCAGCCAACACCAGAGAAGGGGTATGATACGTAAGTCCCTCCATTTGAAAAGGTGACTGGATTGGTCGTGGGTCAAACAGGTTCGGATGATTGCACACCTTCCTTAGCTGCATTAGTATGTTGATGACACTCATAAAATGTCCAGTGGCCAGTGTCTCCTTGGTCCTAGAAATGAATCAACTTATACATTAATCACATCCAGCAGCCTATTGCTTTTCTTGCACTACTAGTTCCACTCTTGTTACCAGAAGCACAGATTTAATTTCAGTAGAATAATAACAGGGATAACATTCAGACTGTTACAACTACAATTTGTTTTAATAAAATGATATGCCAGTCCTTTTAACCAGTGAAAAAATGTGTTGCTCTCACAATCGCAAAAGCTTTGTGCTATAACTAATAAAAAAGAAAGAATATGAGGCGCATGTACAACTGTTTAGTTATTACTGACATTTGAAATGCAACAAATTCAGCTCATTTTAAACAACATGCAGTTCTTTATAAATCGGGTTAGTGGCAAACAAACAAGATAAACTGCTGCACATATTTAACAATTTAACATGACATTACGTTTAATTCCAATACATGTAAGAAAAATGATCAAAAAAGAACATGGCACCCACACAAAATAATAATTTGCTTGTGTCTTTCTAAACTTAAAAATCAAAGATAAAAATAATTAGGAAGTTATAGTACTTTTTTATTTAAGAAACACAGTATTTTCTGGTAGATACAATAAACTCGGATAGGTTAACTTACTTAGCTTGAGACATAAAATCATCATACAGGTAACGCTGCCTCTTTGACAAATGACACATAACAACGTGTTCATATTTCTTTGGCATCTGTTTTTCTACATCTTGTTTGAGACGTCTGAGCAGAAAAGGACGCAGCACCTGCACACATAAAAACTTTTTTAAAAACCTGCTCACACACACTGAGAGAGACAGACATGCTTATCTTTACCTAATTATTGATGGTACGATGAAGAGACCCAATTACTTTAATATGCATTGGATGCTCAACAACCACCTTTTGTTCTCTGAGATTTTTGATCTGTCACATTAACAGATTAACATAATGCAACAGTGATTTAACCTCACCAATTATACGCAAGAGTGCTATTTCCCAAACGACAATCTTGATATCTTCTGTACTTAACAATCATACAGTTAAGCAGCAAATGACATTAATAAAGAAATCAACTAGTTCACTTATTATATGCTATCCCAAACACACAACAGACGCAAACCTTGTGAAGTCTCTTTATGAGTTGTTCATTGTATTCATGATTGCCCTCAATCATACCAGAAAGTGGATTAGCAAACCACTCCTTGAACTCCTTGTGCGACTGGAATATGTGAGGCATCAAGAAGTGCATCAATGACCAGAGTTCCATAAGATTGTTTTGTAGTGGTGTACCAGTCAGGAGCAGACGACGCTGACTTGAAAAGTTCAGCAGGGTCTGCCATCGTTGGGACTTGAAGTTCTTTATGTTTTGTGCCTAAAAACAAATTTCATTATACAAGACAGGGATAAAAACAATATTACCCAGATCTAATTTACATGAATTTAGGTATGTGCTCTTAGACAGGAACCACAAGAAGAATCCGATCTTCATGTGGGTTTTATTAAGAGTTCTGTTTACTCTTACCCACATATAAAACCAACACAGAAGATAAGAAAACTTAAGTGGGTTGTTCAGTGGGGTCTGTTGAATAGATTGACAAAAAGTTTTTTTTCATGCATCTTACCTCATCCAAAATTAGATACTTCCACTTTTTACGTCTGAAGGACTGGTGGTCTTGTATAACAAGTTTGTATGAAGTAATGCAGATGTGGAATGCATTTGTCTTCGTCCAACCCTGTCTTTTCAGCTTGCGTTCCTTCTGATTGCCATAATAGGTGAGAATCTTAAAGGCTGGGCACCATTTCTTTAATTCCATCTCCCAGTTCAGCATCACACTTGTTGGCACGACAATCAGATGTGGTCCCCAAACCCCCCATTCAGTTGCCAAGTGAGCTAACACTGCTATAGTTTGGATTGTCTTACCGAGGCCCATTTCATCAGCCAAAATACCATTCAACTTGCGTTCATGTAGAGTAGCAAGCCAATCTAGGCCAACATGTTGGTATTCACGGAGTTTATGCTTCAACAAAAAGGGAACTTTAGTTTTCACACGGGTTGTTTCTAGGGTATATCCTGTTGGTTGAATACTCTGTGCTGCTGCAGCAATGTCAGTTATCTCCTTGTTTGGTTTGCCAGGTTCCTGAAAATATTACAAAACTCTCATTGGTACTGTTTACAACAGCACAGAAACAGTAAGAGAAAGACAACTTTATGTAGCCTCAGACAGGAACCAAGTGAAGAATATAATAAACATCTCCAAATGGGTTTTAATAAGGCTTTCAATTTTAATCTTCCCACATTTATAGATCATTCAGGAGATATTATGCTCCAGAATGGTGGTTCAAAATGTGGGGAAATAAATCCAATGATTTTAACTACTTTTAGCAAGGCTGGGTCCTCGACATCCAAGTTCTTAGTCAGATAATCGATTCCCACTTCTTCTGATTCCTCATCTTCGGCTTCCATATCTTGTTCCTCTTCCTCACTAGTATCATCACTACTCGCTGAGCCCCCATCTTCCTCCTCCTCTTCCTCAGATTCGGTACTTGTATGCATTTGCTCATCTTCAAAGTCATTTTCATAAGCTGCTGCATATTTCTTCCTTATTTCCTCTACAGACATTTCACCTGTTTTTGTAGAAAAGCATATATATATATATATATATATATATATATATTTAAAAAAGTCTCAGGCCTGCTTCTGAGGTTATAATATCATTTGGGTTTCATAAAAATATCACTATTACAGCCTAGCCAACCCTGACTTAAGTTTGTAGATCCACTATGGCTTTGTGTGATAGCCCCAGGTAACCTTGGTGTTAATTAAAGGGACAGTCCACCATCAGAAGTTGTTTGACAAATATATAATGCTTAGAACAAAAATTCTACAATAATAATTCCAAAATATACCTGATATCATAGATATAAGGAAATAATCCAAATTACTGGAGGGCCACCATTTGGCTGCACTGGAAGCCAGATTCGAAGGCGGGAAGGAGAAAACTGAAATGCTCCAACGTTACACCTGCGCTCTTTAAACTGACGCTCTTTCGACTGACGTATATCATTCATGACAAAATTTTAACAAGATAATGCCGTTTAGTTCTGGAATAATTCTTTACTCACATTTGTTTACATGCTTTTGTATGGGCTCTACAGACTTCAGGTCAACTTGATATGCCCAAGTGACATGAGCATTTAGGAGCTTCCAGTGTCTGTCTTGTTTCAAAATAGCAGAACCCACATGCCATTAAAAGTCGATTAATCAGCATTTTGAGCTGGATTATTTAATGTGGGTGGCCGTTTACACATTTTGACATTATTTATGATATTTGTGAGTATAGCTGTATTAGTCTTGAAAATTTGAAATGAAGGTGGACTATCCCTTTAAGCCTTGGATATATGGCTGAGCATCAGTTCTAGGGAAATGAGAGCTGATCGGAAATAACACTGCTCAAATAAAACTAGAATAATAACTAAATTTAATGTGCAATAGACTGGAGCACAGGATACCCAAATCCACTACTTCTAACCACAACTCTAGCAATAACCTAAAACTGCACAGAAGAAGGGAACAAGTTAAAACAATGCACACAAAAAATTACCAAACAAACAAAGCTATATACGTACAGAATATAACAGTTCATTGTTCACAGGATATTTTACACAAAGCTGTTTAAACTATATTAGGCAGATGAGGAACCAGAACATGTTATGGAAAACAAATATTTGTCATGATCACAAGGCATCTGTTTGTGGAAATGCTTATTTTTAAGGATAGCTTTCTCCGCTTATAACTGTCCATCTCTCTGACCTTAAAGGGACAGTTCATCCTCAACTAACATTACTTAAATATGTATTGCTTATAACAGTGAACAAAAATTCCACAATTATAATGATGAACTATATCTGATAACACAGACATAAGGAAATAATACAAATTACTGTAAGGCTGCCATTATGGCTGCACCAAATGCCAGATTCGAAGGTGAAAATGAGAAAAGTCAGGTGCTCTGGCTTTCTTCAATAATTCCGCTTTCTCAGTCATGAATTTAGTGAGATTTTAAATGGGTTACACAGACTTCCAGTCAAATTGCTTGGTTCAAGTGATGTCAGCATTCAGGAGCTTCCAGTCTGTGTCTAGCTTCAAAATGGCAGCATGCACCGTCCATAAGGCCTGCTGTGATGATGATGATTGGTTGTTTAAGGCAACTTTTGTGCACATGGTAGGCTAAATGGGCCGAATGACCTCCAAAGGTAATGAAGCAAGTCAAGAAAGAAACAACCTTCAGATATGCCCCATAAGGCCTACGATAAAAATATTCTTGTTGGGGGCAATGCAGCCTGGTAGCACAAAAAATTAAATATGGGTTGTTGTGAAACAAAATGTCACGAATAATTTGTGATCTTTTTTAATGGACCATATGCGTTAGTTTACAACTTACATTTATCTGTGCACGCGTTCATATCTAATTATGTAAGCAGTTATTTTACTGGCTAACCCACTAATGACCATGACCATATAAACATTCTGCAATATGGCGCATCTGAAATGTTTCACTTTCTGTTGATGGCAAGATTAAGCTAGCAAATTCTTTGCATCGCATCGACACCACTCATACATTCTATGAAGCCATAGAGGAACGTCTGACTCAGAATCACATGGTAGGTCTATTTGAGACAGACCCACAACATATAGAAGTTTACGTCAGTGAATCAATTAATAGTGCTCACGTTTTGTCAAGCTGGAGGACCTAGTGACGACCAGTGACATCAAATGAACCAACCTTTTCCGTTAAACACGGAGAAACTATTGAAGCCACAATTGTATTCAGTCTAAATATAATCTCAAGTCAATCTCTTGTTCACTGACTACAACTAATCTTACATTAATCCCAAAAAATCAGTGCAAGTTCCTGGGTAACCAGGTCACACCTGGGTTTTGTGCATCTGCTAAGAGTGCATTAACTTCTGCTTCTTTAGGTCTAATGCATTTACTTTGATGATGAAAGGAAAAAGAAAAAGCATCCAATATTACCACTTTGGAATCTCCTGCTGACTGAGTGCTGTAGCCCCATAGAATAGACATACTATAGTTCCAAGTTTGGATGTGCCACTGTTTGTTCATATTGTACCAACAAGAATGGAAGAATTGATCCTAAAGTCAAAAAGACATTTAAAACTGTCTTAACCTGTGTGTGCTCCATGTTATGCCAAGGGCTACCAAATCCTGATGCTGGGTCTACTGGGTGGTGCCAAAATAAAGGCCACATAATGCCCATGTTATAATTTATTTGTATTAAAATGAACGAACATGTTCATTATTATATGTGTACAACTCGACAATTCACACAATTGCTGCCACCTCTGTAAAAAAATATGCTGATAATCCCTTATTTTCAAAATACTTCTAAATAAAATTCCTGCCTGGTGAACTTTTCCCCCATGTTACCCCCAACAAACATTTTATTAAAGCTGGCCTAAATAGTCAATTAATCAGCAGTTTGAACTAGATTATAAAATATGTTGATCGTTTTCACAGTTGGCCATCATTTATGATATTTGTAAACATAGCTCTATTAATGTAAAAAATTTGAAATGAAGCTGAACTGTTCCTTTAAGGATGAAGTAACTGATGATGATGATGATTGATGTTTTACAGCCACTCTTGAGCACAAGGTAGGCTAAATGGACCGAGCGACTTCCAAAGATAATGAGACGAAATGAAAGACTAAACAACCTTCAGATATGCCCACACCGGGATTCGAACACAGGTGGTAGTGATATTAGTTGAATATTTGCTGGACAACAACAAAACTGACCTTCGGCTTGTAGTTCTTTTAATTCTTGTTCATGTTCAGTCGATTTCTCATGTTTTTCTTGTTCTTCCAGTGTATCTTCATCATCCTCACTATTTTCTTGACCTGACTTGAACTCCTCCTGAGCACAAAAAAACACAAATACTAAACTTATTAATTTTTCACTTGAACATAAAAAACACAAACCTTAATAATTTTCGCTTTTATTAAACATGCTCAATGGAAAGGATACTCCTTTTAATGAAGCCCAAAGAATTCGCAATTTATATACATTAATCTTTTAATGATTGAACCCCTGCGTGGCTATAACTATAGTATAACTAAGCACAGTTTGTGTATGTACATGTGTATGTGTGCACACCTATGTGTACATGTGTCCTTCATGTGAATAGTTTTTTTTAATCCTCATTCATGTAGACCTGTAACATGTGGTGGTGTTAATTACGGCGGTAGTAATTTGATATACTAGATGGCAGCAAATCACATGCCATTTTGAAATTTTTACCCAAGCATTTTGACGTCTTAGTGACTAGCCCTAGATTTTAAGTCACTTAGAAGGGAATACCTGCACCGTATAATTACTTGTTTTGACAGCTATGCAAGCTACTTATTTGATCTAAGTACAACTCTGGATAAGCTGGAATTCCAAAAATGTTTAAATGTTGAAAAACAAAGACTCTTCCAAGACTACTATTAAAATCAAGTATATTCCAGGATGCGAACCCTGTAATATTAATTACCCATAAATAACTGACATTAATACCTCATTATCAGCATCTATTCCATCTCTCTCATCACCACTACTGTCAGTATCACTCTCCTCTAAGCTGGCTGGTGTTTCAAGTACCTCTTTTGGCAATGTTTTTAAGAATTCTTCCAGTGGTAACTCACTCTCTCGTTTTAAGGCATCAATTTCATCTTTTGTGCTGTCCTGGTTAAGAGAGTTACATTAGCAAACACCAACTAATAACTAAATAATAGTAGCAACTCTTAAAATTAAGGTGATCAACATCATATTTAGAACATCTTTACCTCATCTCCGACTTCAGCTTCAGCCTGATCAATTGTCTCTTCATCATCTACCCCACTCTCACTGGGTTCAAAGTCACCATCTATATTACCAAACAGAGAACAGGTGTTTATTATAATGATGAAATTATAAAATAATCAAAAGAAATAATATTACAAACAAACAACTAATACACACCATCTGTTCCATTATGCTGAGTGCTACAGACTGATGGGGATTTTGAAGAAGATGCTGTACCAACTGTACTCAAGCCTTCTGTCAACCATGAAGAATATTTCTCAGTTTGATCCACAATGAAGCTCAGGTGCAGATCGAGAGCCTTCTTTCGTTTCTCCTCAAGACGGCTCTGCTGCTTGTACTGCACAACCTTCTCAATGTTTGACCAGAACTCTTTAACCATCTTGGCTAGGTTGCTGGCTATCCTTTTTAATCTCATTCCTTCCTCCTTCTCTGCTCTAATTTCCTTCTGTTGCAGCTCCTGGAAGTGACGGGTTATCATCCTGGCAATCTGAAACCAAATTATGAATAATTATACAATGATGACAATGACAACAGATATTTAAAGTTTGCCACATTGTGATTTGTTTCTGCTGAACACACATTTACTTTTATTGATATAGCTAGTGCCAAGTATAAAATCAACAAAAATTATGTACCTTTCTAGCACCAGCTTTTTTCCACTTTCTTTCTTGGGCAAAGTCAGCAGCCAGCCACTGCATCTCCTCCAACAGGTAGTCCCAGTGAGCTTTATTTCGTGAAGGCTCCTGTACTTTTGGGAGACGACGTGATGACCACAAACCTTCTTTTCTCAATTCAGCCACACGTTGCATAACTTGGGCTTCCTATATTAAAACATTAGATTAAAATGTTAACAAATGTTGTATACAGAGATGACTAACAGAAAAATCTTTGTTACTACACACATTTTAATCATCTATCTCATAAATTACCCATTTAGTAACCAGTTAAACCACACACTTTACAGAACATATACCACAATCCATAGCCAAACTGCCCAACATCAAGTTCAGTTTGAAGCAGGCTGTGTTTTTACTTTTGCCATCATGTAATTGACAGTGACTTGAAACATTTCATCACAGCCAGAATGAGTTTAATGGCTTCAATCCACATAAAAAACATGACCCCCACCAGAAACACGCACCTGTTTGGCTCTTTCTACAATTGCTTCCTGAGAGCCAATTGTGTTATCATACACAGCAGATAGTGAATGCCTGGAGGAAACTAGAGCAGGAGATGCTGGTGACTTCAAGGAACTGAAATAAAGCAATTATAATTAGCACTAACAGAAAATAAGATATCAACAAAACACACTAAATAACTCACCCTTACAAAACCAGTCTTGCAGTGTGCTTTATCCTACTTACATAGGTATAGAATTGGTGGTATGTACATCACTAACACCAGGTACAGGTGATGGCGTTCCCTCCATCATCATCTTAGCTAGTGTACCAGATAGGGATAATGAGCTAGCAGTTGAGTTAACTGTTGCTGCTGTTGTAGAAATCATAGTCGAAGCAGTGGTGGGGTTGACTGGTGTGCTAGCAGCTGATGAGTATGGTGCTGGGGAACCTACTGTTGTGGTGGCAGCAGTCGTACTCAGAGGTATGCCTCCAGGCATCTGTGGTGCTTGGGTTGGCTGTGACAGCTGTATATGGCCAAAAACCATGCCATGACGACCGCCTGGCCGCTTGCTCTGATCTATATCACAAAACAAAGCTGTATCAGGACAGTGAAACATAAACCAAATTTAATTGCCTAAACTAATGAAAAGAAGCAAGAATTAGGTGATGTAGAAAATGTACACAAAACAGTTCTAGCAGAAATCACAATACCCACCTTGCTGCTGCTGAGCTGCTGCAACAGACACTGGCAAAGCTGTGGCAATAGCTACAGGTGTAGTAAGGGGTGCTGTACCACCACTTGTTGTTAACACCTTCACTTCATTATTAATACTCTTCTCTTGACTATCCTCCTCCTCATCATCACTGTCTAAACACCCAGACTTTAAAAAATGAATCAACTGTACAGATGGACGTTTCTTCCACGTAAGAAAGTCCATTAAATTTCCTCCATTCTGTAAGAAGAACAGTTCTGTCAAATTTTCCTTGTAGCTCTCCTTGAGACTTACCATCTCATGTAACTTGTAATCGCAGATATGTTTTCGTTTTGACTGAATCTCCATATTAGGAGCTGGCTTTTCCTCTATCCTTAAGCGTTTCCTCACCCTTTCAGGGCTCAGCAAAGGACTAGTCAAATTTGATTTACTGTGAGAACACTGTTCAGGAGCTGATCCAATGCTGGCCATGCCAGCAACCCTTGGGCCACTTGCCCTCCTCTGTTGTACCTGTCCACCAATGGAATTCACCTGTTGTTGGCATGCCTGCGTTGATAACTGCGATACAAGGCTTGGTAACTGTGCATTCTGTGACCGGTTTGTTGACTGATCTTGTGGGTTTCCACTCATCATGAACTGCTGTTGAAACGGATTGGCCAGAGGTGGAACAGGACTGGCCCCTCCACCCCGTGACATCGGGCTATGACCAAGGTGGTGGATAGTACTTCCAGTGGCGCTGGCTACAGTAGTAGATGCTCCCAAGGGTGTCAGCACTGGGGAGACATGCTGTTGCTGAACCTGCGCCCGTAAAATTTGCAACTCATTCACATCCCTGCCATGCAACATGGGCTGAACAATGACAGGCTGAGAGGGTCTTCCTGGCTGAATAACCTGTGGTGAGCTCAATGAAGGCACAACCACAACGCCACCTGAAAAGTTTAGACAACAAAAATTAACAACGGTCTTGCCGAGAACATTTGACATGAGTTGGTTATAACACATCACTTTACATTTAAAGGCACAAAGCAGCAGCAAGATACCAGAGTTTATGATCTCACCTGGAAGTGACAACTGTCTTTGTGTGGGAGAAGAAGCAATGGTGGTAGATAGAGTGAGGTGTCTAATGTTAGCAGCAGAGTGAAGAGAGGTGGGACCAGCACCAGTTGGAGAGGAGGAGAGGGCTGCCGGGATGGGTGTCATCAAGCTATCACCAGCTCCCATCACATGCAGACGACCCCCCAACCCAATGGAAGGAGTGACGGCAAGAGGACTAGTGTGGCAACTGAGGCCAGCATGTGCAATATTTGCTGGAAAAGGCAAGTGGAGTTTAATACAGCAGCTAAGCAAAGTTAAGCAGTCTTACATTATTGTGGCTAATAATCAGATAATTTTAGAGAGAACCTGACACCACAGTTATGGTTATAGTCATTAGTGGATAGTGCAATGGTTATTAGTGCATAAATTACACACACACAATGGTGCTGAATGATAATGAAGAAATCCATTATTTATGGAAAACTATTGTGAGATCTTATCAAAACAAATAATTCTTATAGTTATCTAGAAAACAAAATAATCACAAATTTGCTACATACTAACCAATCAATTGTTGCTGGGCAGCTAAGCTCTGTTGTAAGGCTGGGGTTGTTGCATGAACATGCCCCCCCGTAACCAACAGAGACTGTACTACCCCAGCCTGGACAGGGGCCGTTCCAATGCCAGAGCCACTAATGGACCCAAGGGATTGATTGGGCTGAGCTGACATAACTCTTTCATAAGGTTCTGTCAGGAACTGACCCTCAGCACTATGGTATTAAAATCCACATTCTGGAAGAACCTTAAATATAAACAACATTTTCTTATAACACAAACATCATTAAATAGTAACAAACTATTGTAACAACCTACAATTTTCTTTCTTTAGTAGCTTTTTAAACAAAACCTCAAAATTTTTACCTTCAAGTGTTAATTTCAAATGTTACATCTTTTAGGTTCTAAAGAATTCAGACACAAGCTTAACTCAACAAAAACTCCAATTACTCAGCATGAATTTAAATTTATCCATCTTTAAATGGTTCCCACAGCCAAGGAAATAAAATTTAAAGGTAATAAATCATGTGTGAAAAGTCATATTAAATTTATTCGATGTATGATCGATTATTGACACTTTTATGGTACAGCCTCCTCCTCATCTCATTCTAGCAGTCTGATGCATCCACCTTTATTTGAATTTTAATTAACATGGGATATCAAGACTATATATACACACACACACACCCATATATATATATATACACACTAGTACTCTTTCTTCTACAATTGAAGCTTTCTTCTACAGGCATATTTTTCAAAGGCTTTCTTGTTCAAGTGGATTTTTCCACATGCAATATTTTTTCCATGACATTTCTTTATAAATTCAAGGACATTGAACTTAGTGTTTATGTAAATATCAGGAACCGACGGTTCATAAATTTAGTATGATTCAACTTATAAATGTATGTAAAGACAGCTTTCATTCATAAGTTGAGGACCTCCAGCAGTCAGTAAATGCTCACTTATAGACCTGTGTGTATCGTAAACATTGTTACTGTGACTTGTGCAATACTGCACCAACAAACAGAAATCTTTGCTGCTAACCATTTATCCCTAAAACTGTCTTCGTATATATTATGGTCATTCAGCAGTGATTATGTTCATACACACCAGCATCATCTTCAGTTCTAGGCATATATACACATTTCAATTTATTGACAATTAAGTGACGAATTTACCTCGCCTTTGTGGACTATAACAGGTATGTACTTTATTATTAGTTATACTATTATATTTTAGAGGTTTAAATTAGTTAAATTTAGGCAGGTTTAAAGATATTTGCCTTTGAAGTGTGACAAGACTATTAGTATTAGTATTAAATCCATAGTAATTGGTGGTAATATTTATTTGAGATAAATACAGAACACATACAGTCACAGTGTCAGGCTCAATCTGACTAAATGTCAGTGACATGTGTGATTTAAGAATTAATCTTTGCTTTTCAACTAGTGGCACACTGGATTTGATCCGGCCAGTGTTCACAGCTGTGGGTAGAGGCCAATGCCCTTCTGTGACAAAGACTGATGCCAACTTGACATGGCTTCAGCTCTTTCAAGTGAAGTTGGAACTAGATGTAAGTGTTCTAGGTGGCTGTCTAATGGTGGACAAGGCTACTGTTCCCGGGTTGAACCCACCTTGGAATATGGAGAGTTGACTGTGTGTTTCAGAAGACATATCATAAAGATGACTTCATTACTTTGATGAAGGACATGGATGCCATTAAGCCCTTCTGTAAAAGTTTGGGATCTGTAGATCCCCTGTTTCTCAATGTAAAGGATAAACAGGCTGGTAATTGGGAACTGAAAGAAAACTGGTGCCTAGCCACAAAAATGTGCAATAATGATGCTGTAAATGCATAAAGACTATACATCAGAATATTTCAGCAGACAATGTTGTGTACATAAATTGTTAATAAATAGCATTTCAGCAACTTATTATTGTTTGTGTCTTACTGATATGTATATTGTGTGAAAATTTCAGTAAATTATTTTGAAAATTACTAAGTTATTTTATTACACATAAATGATTTTCATAGTTTTTAGCCATGGGACACATGTTGTCATTTTCAAACCACCAGATAATCTTAATATTTATCAATGGGTTGTGAAATTAAATAGCCATATTCTATTTATTAATGACTAAGACTAAATCTGCTTTATATATGACATCTCTACTACATATAAACAATGTCTATTAATACACAAACAACACAATAGTTTTATCACCAGTGTTGTGAACCTAGAGGGTAGTTCCAAAACATAATAACAACAGCTTTGGTACCGAAGACGGTCACAAGTTGCTCTTCCTCTGTTTATTAGTGGCTTCAACATGGCAAGTTGGACCACTCCAAGATCGAGGTTATCATTTATTGCAATGTCATTATCATGTGCTACAACTGTATCAAGTCACTATGCCAAAGGAAATCCATGTTCCACAGAACAACTTTTCAAGCAAGTATTATTTTAAAATAAAGACAAAGAAAATTTGTTATTGATTTCTCTTTACACTGTTATCAGTTAATACCAGATGAATAATGCACAAATAACCTAAACATTTTATGTGTTTCTCAGCAAGGGAGAGTTATAATTAATTAAAATTTCCAAGATTTCAAAGCTTGAAGACCGATTTACTGTAGAAATAACTGAAAAAGTAGAACCAAGCTGTCACCATCTTGGATTAGGCTTTGTGGTAGCCTAATCTAATGTCACACTGTGTTCAGGCGGGTCTGCACAAAAATAAAAGTCCATTTTATTTCCCTGCAGCTGGTTTAAGCTGTGATCAGCAAGTTTGTAATACAAGTGTTCAGAAAACAATGGCCTTATAGCAATAACTGCAAAGTGATAATAAACTAAATATTTAAGGTGATGGGGGAAAAACTATTTCTGATCCAACCGGGTACATAGAAAGCTTGTGGTCCAAATATATTAAAACCATGTAAATATTTCACCCAAAAAAGTATAGCACTTGACATATTTCAGAGTAAATCAAGAGACTCCTGAATTATTAAAATGATTTATTTATTCGGTTGGAGGCTTTCAGAACATCACCGAGTCAAAGGTAAAAATAAACTATTTATTTTCCATGGTCAGATTCTAAATACCAAACTTCCAATACCTCAGTAAGGTTGTCATTAGATTGAAACATTTTTTTTAAAAGACTGATGATTAAAATAATAATTAAATCGAAATGAACTATTCTTCTACCAGTCAATGAACTTTATCACCAATAAGATTCCAATGTCCTTGAAAATAATGATACCACCCAATACAAGTCAGAATTAGTTTTGTTTTCTGAACTCTGAAGGGATTGACAATCTGTACCAAGCCTCCAAGACCAACTTCACCAAGTCTAAAACTTCAACAACTTCAAACTTCCCCCCCCCCCCCAGTGCTAAATTCATTAAAAATGGGATGATACTTAAACATTTTATGCTTTAATTTCAATTTTTATTAGTTAATTACGTTGTCAGATAACCTGTGGACCTACTGCCCCAAAAGAGACGGCACTTTGACATTACCTTTAATTAATTTTCGAAAGTAACATTAACTCGTAACGTTATGCAATATATTTCACATCATTAAATTCTGAATTCATCCAAACATCTGTAAACAAGAAGCCGATTTGCCAGAAAAGTGATTCAATCACGTAAACAAGCCCCTTTTTTTTAATTTAGCAGATGAAAATCTGCCCTTTTGTTAGTGTTCGTTTAAGCCGTCTTTGGAAAAAGCACACAAAATGCAGTCAACATAATATTACCACAATAACATTGATATGGCATAGCATGTGCGCGCCAGCAACCAAGTCAAGACATTCAAATACTGTGGTTTGTCACTTCCTGTAAAATACTCACCCAAAATTGAGTTACAAAATTTACGTTGAAATTGTACCCATCCACGGTCAAAAACCCTCAATCCAACAACATCAGGGATTTATCTGGACATTTTGACACAATGGATATGCAACCAACAAAAATTATTACTAAAATTTCACAAATTTCTGCAAACGCCTCAACACCAACAAACAAAGCCAAAAATCTAGAATATGGCTTCTCACTAAATCCTTCACCATGCGCATGCGTGCATAATTTGCCTCTTTTTGGTCTGAAGGAAATAAATAATCACTTATCCTGCGATTGGTTAATATGCTTCAAGATGGCGTTACCCATGAATGCCACGAGAAAAGCGGAAGAAGAAACACAGTCTAAACATGTAATTAAAAGTTTAAAGGAAAATATCAAGGCATTTCTGGAAAACAAAAGATATGCTAACCAGCTGGTCGACATAATCTTCACATTCCAGGTACAGTCCTGTGACATATTTTTTACTGAAAGCCGAAAACAAACTCAGTAGATCTAACTCTAGAGTCTAGTCTGTTACCCACTCAGTCACTGGAGACTGGACATTAAATTAATCATTTAAAATTATTAAATATTTTTCTAAACTTAAATCTAATTGAATGTATGGAATCGGACAAGTATCATTGTAAATGTGTTGTTGGGGAAATTCTTATTAAACAAAGGTTTCTTTTATACCGCAGATGTTAAGAAATTTTAACTTTTACAAGTTTTAGTAATTTAATTTTAATCATATTATTTTCACAATCAATGATGATCATAATCATTGCCATGGCATTAGTTAGTATGATTGGACGATTTATCCAAATAAACCCACTCAACTTATCATGCTCCCTTTACCATGAGATCTGTGCTTCTAGTTCTAAGTATACAAAGGTCGCCTCCGTCAGTCCGTGGTCTAGCGGTAGTGTGTTGGACTACAGATCACTACCACCGTGTTCAAATCTCGGCGCGGGCATATCTGAAGGTTGTTTCGTCTTTGACTTCGCCTCATTACCTTTGGAGGTCACTCGCCCCTTTTAACCTACCTTGTGCACAAAAGTGGCCATAAAACATCAATCATCATCATCATCTAAGTATACAATGATTGGTATTTAACTATTTTCGGGCACTGCCAGCATTTAGATGGTGGTGACAAGCCTGATTCGTGTAATGTACAACCGTATCTGTTTGAGACAGATCTAAACATTCAGCTTAAGATACTGTATGTAAATTAGGAACACACTGCATAATATTAATAGTCTGAAAATCTTACTTTTGCATCATTGTTCAGACTTCTTGCTTGGCATACTTGTCTGGGATGCCATATTCTTGGTCGACAGAGGAGGGTCATCTTGTGTTGACACATCTTTTGTCCTTGGTTCTAGATCTAGTTCAGGTTTGTCATCTGACCTGTTAACCACGTGTCCATCAACAGCATCTTGTATTTCCTCTTTGATCATCATACTTCTAAAAATCTATGTGCACACCAAACAAGAATTAATTATCATTTCTTTATCTGCTACAAAACAGTAACAATGTCAGTGACTAGGTTTATATTCTTAATAATCAAGCTACCATAAGTGCATATTTACTATTAATATAATAATAAAATACAAGGTACTCGCCCTGTGTGCCTCTATTTTTCGAACAACTGGTCTCATTGTAAAATCTATTGTGGCACTTATACTTGTTACAGATCTAGAGTCACTTAGAATCAGTTAGATCTATACAGTAAGAACAGCGCCTTTCTTCAAAACCAGTTTATTTGCCAGCCACATATCATATGGTATTGTATTTTGTTGTGGTAGTTGTCACCAACAAAATGTTCACTACAGAACGTCATATGTATGGTGGGGTGCCATTTGTTCCATGTTCGTTGGACAAACCGCGTCCAAGCCGGTCTGAGTTTTTTCGAAGAAAATTTATGAATGAAAATCACACTTTCTAAACTAATATTCCTACATTGATACACAGCAAAACCATTTTTCACAATGATTCTATTAACTATTATACATCAAAATATACCAATAGTAAAACACGATATTAGTGCTGCTAGTTTACGATGTAAATAAAACCAATTCCACAACAAAACAAGCAATGGTGGCACTTTATCAAGTTAGTTGTGTTTATCTGCTATGATGTCAAAGGGTTGGTGGCTCCACCTGCCTTCATGCACTGACGTCAGGTACTTTAAGAGACTGCTGTGGTGCACTGGGGTCACAGATGAGAGAAATATTTGCAGGTATTGTTTTTCAATATAAAATGCATAGGAAGAAAGGAAATTTCAATGTCCAAGGCCTTTAAGGTTTGTGTTTGCTATTTATTACAAGTAAGATAAGAATTTTTTATTTGATGCTGTAACTTTATGATTAATATTTAACTTGCGTGCAGATTAAATACCTTTATTTCTTTTATCTGTAAAGTGTAGAATATATTATTATACTCTGTGAAAGCTACAAAACCTTCGATTGAAACAAATTGACACATTACTGCACAACACAACAATATAATGATCTTAGAATGGCAATCTATTATTATTTAGAAATAGACACTATGTAGAAACTATGATAAACAACATGTAATATACAATGTTAACCAGTCCTTGGACATATCATATGTTAATTAGTCAACTGCCTTTACACTACATTCATTCATTGTACAGGTGACTGCTGGTATGCTGAATTCACGAAGAGGAATCCAGAAATTTCTATGTGATTCAGCCAAAACCTAAATAGGCAGAGGGCTCAAGTCTCTCCAGCTGTCATACAGACATATGATGTGCCATCTTTTGGATGAAGTGTCGGGATAGCAGTTGATAATTGGCAATCCGTGAAGATGTTTTAATGCTGATGAAAGTGGATTTCCACTTTGTCCCAAATCTGGAAAGGTGCTAGCTCCCAAGAGATCAAAACATATTTATCAAATAGGTGCTGGCAAAGTCACCATTATTGCTTGCTTCAATGCCATGGAGATGTATTTACAACCACTTATAAATTTTCCGGGGGAACAGCTGCGTGACATAAGTCAGGCTGGATTTTGAGACGTGTTATACACGCAAAGTAAAAGTGGTTGGATGATTGCTGTCATTTTTCTTGACTTCAAGTCGTTTCACACATTGTATCCAATCTAATATTAATTAAAATCATAAATCATTCTAATGTATGCATCTTTTGTAAAGAGATTTTAACCATACAAAGTATTTGATGTTTATAATTTTCATGTTTTGACAGAACGGTGACATAATGTGTTTTAAAAATGGATTAAATAAATTTATCAACTGTTTACCTGATATTATTAATGTCCTTGTCTTTTATTTAAATAGTATATGACATTCAATAATAGTTCCTCTGGTTGTTTTCTTGAATAAAATAACTGTATTAATCATCATTATTTTTCATACACACGCAACAATATTTAGCATAATGTCAAAACATACATTGCAACATAACACAACATGAAATACATAAATAATTAGTAATATTCATAAGTAATTGTCATGATAATAAAAGTATGGCTGTTGATTATAAATATGAAAATAGATGATCACAATACATTAAATATGTAGCCCCATATGTTTCTGAATTGTTCTTGCCTTTATTGCTGGATGCATATTTTTCATCAACTTTGTGTTGTTTTTAAAAATAGCCAGGAATTTAAGAAGATCGCTGTATTATTTTAAGAGCAATATATATAGTATTAGGCAATAATGAAATGGCAGTTTTTAATGTGGCTGACAATCTCAAATGAGGGATACGCATATGGTCTGTAATTTATAGCTTCCCCACAGAGACTAATTCTAAATAAATTTGGAATTTAGAATAGATAGCATGTGCGGTGGAGAAAACCTTGCCAGTTGTATTCGTTACTTTTCTAACATAAAACCATGCATTACATGGCAGAATTCTCTGTATTATCCTATACTGAAAGGACTTTAAACAGGTTTCCCTGTATACCTTAAATTCTGCCTAGTTATCCATGCTTCAATTTTAGAAAATTTATGGTGCCAAAAAATATATATTCTAGAACAAAATGTCCATTCATGGAAAGTTTGAAGTTGTCCTACGCACACACAATTGAAAAACTGCTGAATAAATCATGTTGCACAGTATTTTTGGCTGTTACAAAATATGTGTCATAGATCATATCTTACATCATAAAGAAATCTATATAAATGGTAAAATATGTAAATTTACTTTATTTGCATTAATGAATAAACATTATGAATATATTTAGTGATAATATCCACAGAACTGTTAGACTATGCATTAAAATCATGGTAATTACCAGCTGGTATCTAACCAGTAAATTGAATAGAGCTCAAAGTATAGATTCAATGATAATGGCCTTCAACATACCAGGTGGTATTGTTGTGCACTACCAATATGCAGTGAATATTGTCTATTAGATTACCAAATCAACAAAGCCCTCGAAATTACTTCCAATTGGAAATTCCTCAGAATATTAAAAATTAATCATTAGCATACAAAATTTTCTAATGTTTGTATTCAACTCCTGCTTTCAGTTCCTTTCTCACAAAGCACTGAGTAACTGAAATCAACTGAACTGAAACTCTAGGTCAGATTTTCTTATTTCAAAAAGGTTTTTATCATCATGTTAAATAGTTATAACTAGATCTTGTAGATCATACCTTTTTGTAAGTGAAAATTAAATTCAGCCCACTTTGCAAACAATGACATTTTTAAGCTCGGCTGCTAGTGCTACAAATCTAATATGTCCCATTGAAATTACTGTGTTATATAATTACTATATAATACTAGGGCCTGCAGAAATGGCAATGAATTTTGTAGATTTAAAACCAAATCTATGGTAGTTATGGTATCAATGGTGTGAAACTATGGAATGATTTAAATGATTGCTTTTGACCTATTCAATTTCTATATACTTTTAGTAATTAAAAGTTCAGAAAAAAATTTGATACATTAAAATTAAGTTAGCTTAAATTTATAAATATTATTTTTGGTTTTGTTCCACGTTATCAAAGTGGAAATGAATACACGTTTGAATATACACCTATAAAATAATTGGTAACTTGAGTTCTGTGTGGGCACTTTCAAAAAAGGGTAGGGCTAATTATAATCAGATTATAGAGAAGCATATGGAAACATTGAGGAAAACTAATGAAAATGTGTGACTGGTATGTTAGCTAATTGTTTTACTCAAGATACTTGTCTGTATGTTAGCCTATTCACTTCCTACGATGTAATTCTAAAAGTCCAGTGTGCTTCAATACGTAACCATATAACATGAATCCTTACTGCCATACATCATCAGATAAAGAAGTTACTATAATTGGACAGAGGTAAACTGTACCTGTTGAGGTCCAAGCATTAGGATCCATGCATCAACTGAAATTCTGAATAATTATAGATTGTTCGTGTGGGTTCTGTGGAGGTCCTACTGGGTAATATTAGTGTCAGAAAACAACTTTAATATGTGTGTATCATTATTTATATTTAGTGAGTGAAAATAAAGAGGCTTTATATTGATTTTTACATAGTTGTTTACAATAATATACAATGACTTGTTAACAACCCTAAATGTGTGTGTGTGTAATAAATTTTGAAAGAAAGGAAAAATATTTCAGATTTTATTAATGATTAAATTAGTGTTTCTTAGTATATTTAATAAAGAGCACTATTGTTAGTATTCTAGGGGAGCCTCCATGGCCTAAATGGTAGCATTGTTCACCACAGACTAATAGCACCTGGTTTACAATCCCAGCTGAGCTGTGTCAGAATGATGTTTCATCTATCAGTTTGCTTTATTATCTTTGGAAGTTGGTTAGCGCATTTAAAATACCCATAAACAACAATATTTAAACATTTGGTGACATTCTGTTCTCATATTTCAGAGTAATGATCCTGATGTATTGATGGCATGTCTGAAAAGTATTCCCAAGATCTTTACACAAGCCATCAGCAACCAGGAGATGTTCCTTGAGAAGCCACTCAGAGATCAGAGTCCAGAAGGTTAGTGCCAGAAACAGTCTGATACACTGATAGTAGGATTAGTTTGTTATTTATGTGATTGTTATTTATTTTGAGAAATGCCTTCATTAACCTGTTGCTAACTTTCTTTTCGGTGATGCTATTGATGTGTAGAGAAAATCTACAAGCATACTCAGCTGGCCACTATTATGGAACGTAGATCGATTTTTATGTATAATATCAAATAAGCATAACTGTAAAACTAACTTTTTGATATGTATAATACAGGATACTAGATGTATATGTTAATGTTATGCCAAATTCAGAATGTTGCTTGTTTGTATGTTGTTTGATTTGTTGGTTTTTGTGAAAACAGCAGATTACACATCACCAATGTTTCTTTAGCCCATTTATGGATAAAAATTAATGTTGTACAAGGTGCTTTTGCAGTGAAGCATCACATATAGTTGTTGTATTTAGTATACTTTGAAACTGCAGTGCAGTTGTGTCCGAGTGACAGAACTTTATCTTGGAGTGGCCCAACTTATCTTCTTGAAGCCACTGTTAATCAGAGGAAGACCAACTTGTGATCATCTTCATTACCAAAGCTGTTGTTATTGTGTTTTGGAACTACCATCTAGGCTCACAACACTATTATGATCAAACTAGAAATATTATTTGTGCATTAAATCAACAATATACATATGTGGTAGAGGTGTCATGGATAAAACATATGCCCTGAAGATAAACCGCATGACTCAGAGAGATGTTTCAAATAATAACTTGAAGTTAAAAAATATATCAAGTTGATTTTTGTTTAATGAAACTATTCAATCAATTTATTTGGAGACTATATTAGGGCTTCTTATTTCTTGATGTTTGGTAGTTTAATAAATAATTTTTAATTTTAAGATTCTCTCAGGATAACTAAAATCTGCCTCTAAATTACATCTCAGTATTTTAATTTAAAAATTAGTTTTTGGTTTGTTTTCATTCACAGACAAGTTACTCTGTGCTAACAGCCACATTGTTTACATACATATACATATGTCATATTAGCAATAATCAAGCAGCTATATAATCTGTGTAATTGTTGTTTTTAAAAACTTGCATGTACAGTATTTTTCACACTCTAAATCATACTTGTCTATAAATGTCAATTTTATAGTTGTACTTAATCCAGACTATATGCTGTAAATTCTTATACCTTTGCATATGAAACCTTGACAATTATCATTTTAATTAAAACCTTTCCATCAACATTTAAACCAACAAAGAGATGTTTTTTAGTGTTAGTTAGTGTTGGTTTTGATTGACAGTTACATTCATATTAATTTCCACCTTGAAAAACACCAACAACCTGTGTCAAATAAGCAAGACCCATACAATGAGAAGTGCCCAGCAGGCTGTAACTTTGAGGTAAAAACTGACTGATCTGGGAATCCTATTTGTTTTGATGGTTTGACGATAAATATATGTTAAAATGCTAGTACGTCTTACATATAAACAAAAACTCGTATCTGTTAATATCTGTGTGCAGAAGACAACACTGTTGTACATTTGAGTCTTATTATGGGAATCTCTGAATAACCAAACTTTTATAAATATGATCATGTTAGTTTCTTCATGTGTATTGGATACTTATAATTCTAGCTCCACACATGAAGTTTGGAAAAAGATCTGTTGTTTCACATGCATTCTATTTCCTTTTCTGGTAGTTTGTTTGCTTTCAATAAGTTATTTTTCTTCTGTGATTACAACTTTGTTGTAAGGTTGTTTTTTTTTATTGGGACGTGGGTGCTTTTGTAGGAATGCCCATTAAGTCAGTTGCGATAAACTTTGTCAAAATTTTATATTTGATTATAACTTTTGATTGTTTTGGTATTAATTAGCTGTAATTTCATAATAATAAGATATTAGATATCACACAGCTTTTTGTTTATAGTCTAAATCCATAATCTTTCTTCATACCTCAACAGTATATAGACTTTCAGGGTAAGTGATAACTTTGCTGAGATAAACAGTAAAAATGCATAAGAAGTATATTTCTTGATTAAAATAATAAAATCTAGACTTGATCATTTATTACCTTGAATATTGAAGAAGCACCACTCAACTAACCATTACACAAGACTTAAAATATGCCTCCGGAAGTTAACAACTTATATTCAGTCATATATTATTGAATTTGTCAATATTCTTGAAATATTTTATAATAATGATTTATGGTGTTTATTAACTTTGATTAAAAATCCAACTAATTCACTAAACTAGCCACAATTACTTGGAAGTTAGTGCCCAGTTGATACTTGACTGTGTTATGAGATAAATCATTAACAGGTAATATAAGTTCATAGTCTGTGCCAGTCTGGTATATTTAAAGAGATGATCCTTGCATGATTATACATTTTTTTATTGTTAATTTGGACAGAATGCAAAAATATATTATTTCATGCTCTGTTGCTATTATTACACAGTATTCAGTAATATATTCATTATTATTTTTATTGTAAAACGTTGTAAATATAAGTCATAGCAACATTTAAATTAATATTGTTTTGTATTTTAGATCTTTCTAAACTGGAGAGGTATAAAGTCTGGCTGCAAGAGAAATACAGCAATGTAAAGGAGAGGCTTCTTGAACTTCTAGATCATTCTAACCCTAACATACAGGTAAGCTAATAATATAATTTTGGTACCGATAATTATTGTGTAACCTGTCTGTGTGAATCAATGGAGTTCATTCTAAGTACACATTTTAGTAAATATTTTGAGAAATCAGCTTATCAATAGTATGAATTTGATCTCTGGAGCCCACTTTCCATGTCCACAGACTAGGGGTCAGAAAGTAGTGATATATTTACTCTGAGGCTTATACTTAGATTACTAATAACATGTAATCAAAACTGACTGTACTGTACGTGTTTCCAATTTTAATTACTTTTTCACTAGCAACATATCACAAATGTTTTAATGTATGTCAAGTGGTGTAACTAAGTGATGTTGAGATAACAACTGTTTGTGGGTTTGTCTTAAGTGTATAAATTATTAAGCCCCTATGTATTAGTAAGACAGTGACATTATGACCTGATAAATATTGGCCATTAGTTGAGATGATATCACTTAAGAGTATCATGAAGACGCCATTTTTAAGTTTGAATAATTGAGCCTATTTGAGCTGGATGACACATTTCTTAATTATTAATAATATATATACATGATCAACATTATCGACATGATCAACAGTAACAGTTGTTATGTGGTTTTATAATACTATCACCTCTCTACAGTAATGACAGTTGTGTTTATTTCATCAAGATATATTATTTTATTGAACATATAATCACAATAGAATTTATAATTGAAAGATTTAGAGTATCGTGACTTAGCTGATTTTCTGATTACAGCCAAGTAGAACATGATGCTACAATTATCCAGTTTTAGTTTTGATGCAACAGGTATACCGGTAACTGGATGTTTTCAGAAACTGGTAAAAACAGTTGGCATCTTATGAAATAACTATTCTGCATCATCCATGTTAAAGATTTAATATGGCTTATATTTTAGACATCAACTGCCACAGTCAAGCCTTCCTCTTCTTGCAATATTCAAAATCAGTGCCAGCACTCTCACGTCGTGTTACATAACTGTTGTCTGCTGATATAATGTACAAAGAATGTTTGTTTGTTTATTAGTTATAATAGTTTACATATGCAAATTCATGTGAATGATGGTCAAGGCAGTTGGAAGTTATAACCTTGGAGTATATATTTATTTTTGGTATGCACCGTGCCTTGTCTTATAACATATGACAGTTAGATTGTGCTTGGAATTCTGAATTACAATTACATTTAAGGTTGACATGTCTTGTTGACAACAGATTATTTGAGTTAAAGAATAATATATATATTAATGCATGTTTATTTAATGCTAGAACCAGGTAACCCTGTTCTGGGGCGCTGTACAATATTATTATCCCAGTCATACTTTAGATTTTGTAAAATGAGAGATATCTGAGCCATATTGAATCTTGATATTGCTACACCGATGGATCCTGTTATAACTGACCCATTTATTTTCCTCATATAGGTAATGTTGAATGGATATACAAAAGCAAACCATGCTTTAGATGTGTTTAGAAGTCAACCAGACAAGGATTGATGAATGTTTTCTATTGCCATCTGGTGGCCTATGAGTTGTAAATTATACCACTGGCTGAAAGGATAGCTTCTTAGGAGGCTATCAAAGGATATCTTCATTTTCAGAAGTGTACAAAACGTACACTTTAGCTGCCCCTCCCTCTTAAAAGTGTACAGATGTAAATGTTGAAAATTATAAATGCTTAAAGGTTGCCATGTTTTGCTAAAAATTACTTCTGGCTTCATCCACTGAATATTGTTAGTGTTCATTGGTGGACGGCATATGTAGTTACTTTGATGGTCTATCTGTTCCATAATGTGAGTATTGGTGAGCTATTGATTAATGGGCACTTAGTTTTTTATCATATTATAATATTAAAAACATACATTCATCCCATTCTCCTTCTCCTGAATAGAATTTATAGACTTATGATAATAATGGATGCCCTTTTACAAATTTTTGTGTTAAATTGTTAAACTGAAATATTACCGTTTGTGTCAAAGTAAAAGTTCCATTTGGAAAGGAAAATCCATTTCAAAATGCCAATTCCCCAATTATCAGTAGTTTTCTACAGTCATAGAAAGGTGGTGACCGAACAGTCTAATAATTAAACTCTATTCTACATAAACCCAGTTATTTCCCATAGTTCTTTCTTTTGAAATGATAAAGATCATCTTCCACTTATTGATCATATTTACTGTGGAGACTCTTCATGCTATGTGAGTGTCAGATATGTTTACTCTGTGGTTAGCTTTCATCCACTTGTCATGTTAAACAAGGATATAGGTGCCAATGTGGACCATAATGTCCAGACATGATTGGCAAGTTGTTGATGTGGTATCCTCCTATCTCAGTCTTGTAATAGGCAAATAAAAAGAAGGCAACACTAAGTGACCTTTTTGTGTACAGATCTTGTTACACCCTGCTTACTCACTCACTCACTCACTGATTGTTTCCATTTCATCATCTTGGTCACAGTGAGTAATAATTTCTTGGCTAGTGAATGTCAAGTACCATGTTATTGTCTCTGTAAAGGGCATTTCCTCTCTATCTAAACAAATATATATTTATTTATAAACTCGATGATTCACAGTAATATGGATATAAAAATGGTCATAGAACTGATATTATAATATTCTCACCATCATTTCAAAGATCATTCCTTCTTACCTGAACTTATTGATTTATGTATATATTGGTTGTGATTGTGGCTTTTTCTTATTATAGGAACTTTCCTTGTGTTCACTAATGAAGTTTGTAGAAGCTGAAGGACACACTCCGTTAAAAGAAATTCCTGAAAATCACACTACCTTCCCATCACAGTTGTTTGAGGTAAGGTATTTTGTTTGAGTCAAACTAGTTTTTGTATCTACAAAGCAGTGCTCCTCACATACTTCAAAGGTTTTATTTATATAAAAGTATTGGAATTAAATCAGGTGATCAAAGTGTGAACTTATGGATTAATTTAAAGGTTAAATATGAATATATTTAATCTGTATGAATTAGTACAATAATTACAATAATTATTGTGTGTGTGTGTGTGTTATTAATTTACTTATTTTTCACTAAGTAGTCTGTTTGGTATAAGCATTACTTTTCTGATATTCATTATTAGTTTTATGAAAATGTTATAATTATATAATTATAATGGCTAGGGGCTAATGCTACTAATGGATCTCTATAGCTTCACTCCCATACAGGACATGCTTAACTCATCTTTTGTACATCTGTTATTCATTTTATAAACAATCAATATCAAGTGATGCTTCTAGTTGCTTAACTGCAAAGACATAAGGTTGAACATCAAAATTACATATAGTGAAAAGAAAAGATGATGTTTGACTTGTCCAGGAATAGAACCCGACTCTGGCTCATGACAGGCAGAGATACTGACCACTAGATACAGAGACCAATACAACAAACACCATGCAGCTTGTCTCTATAAATAGCCAAATCTCAGTGCACAAACATATTTTAACTTTTCAATTGATAAAAAACACACATACCATTTTATAGGTCCTAAATTGAGAATATACATGAGACAATTCTAAGGCTCTCCTTCCCCACCATTACATAACTGTTCCACCCTGAGCTGGTATGAACTATTTAGTAAAAGAACAACAATAATGAAAGACATGTAAATAAACTGTATCACCATCACAATGATGTTGAATCATTTACAGATACTGTATTGTTACATAGTCACTTTTATATTTATTTAGTTCCCATTTCCTAATCATGTTTTTCATGAATATTGTGCTTTTTAATTTTTCTCATTAGTGTTTGTGAACCACTACAATCATTATTGCTATTCATATTACAGCACTGAATGATAATAGAGTTTGTTTCTTCACAGCCACTAATTACGCATCTGCTGTCTAGCACCACCAATCTAAGCTCTCTGATGTCACGGTTTCAAGAGTACCTGGAGTATGATGACGTTCGTTACTTCACAATGAAGTTCATCATTCAGGATATCAAAGGAAGAACAAAAAATGTACTGATTCACCTTTTAAACTGATAATATAGTACATTTCCTTATATTTCATCATTGTTTGATACATGTTTCACTCTATCAGTGGTAAATTGAATCTGTTTTCTCTTTGTTCTAGGATCAGACAGAAACCTATCTGACCAATGTACATGCAATGTTAGAGAACCTTAGCATGCCATTGATAAAACCTGATCAAAGTATGGAACTGAAGACCTTTATCTCTAAACTCCCAGGTATGTATTCATAAATGGCTATATGGGCAGCGATTAGAGTACCATACTGCAAGTCTTCAGGTTGTGGGTTCAAATCCAGTTTTTAACTGACTTTATGGGATATTTGTCACACTAGTCATCCCTTGGCGCTATGTCCCAGATGTGACTATGCAGTGAGGATAAGCAACTGAAATTAACTCAACTCATAAATCGCAATACAGTGGAAAATTTTTATATTTATTATGATCATTCACACAGGACATATTTTAGGTAAATTTGGGGGAAAGTACTTATTTTTCAATCGAAAATATTCAAACAAGCAATACAAGTCACGCCAGTAAAATCAAATACTAGCTTGTCATGAATAAGCTAAGGGCCATATAAGCTGAAGGGCATCTCGCAAGAGAAACAAATCCTACAAACACAGATATGAACTAGATTCAAACCCATAAACTTAAGGTTTGCCACACAGTGTTGTAACCACTGCAGAAACTCATTTCTTTCTGCACAATCAGTTTTCCATGTATGAATAATAGAGGAGTCATTTGCTCTTCTTGAAACTAACATTAATTTAGACACATTTTCTGCATTTTATCTGAGCATAGAATGTTATTATATTAGTAGACAATGTTAAGGATATTTGAAGGATGTAGAGAAACACAATACCTGTTTTTACCATGAATCATTGCACAGTGCTCTATTTTTAACTTTGTCCGACTCGTGGCCCATGGAGGGAGAAACCCTGGTTATGTGTATATAAAGTATACTCTGGCCTCAGCCAAGCAATTATGGATTAATCAACATGATGGTTTCTTCACTGGGCAATTAAGTGCTAGTGAGAGGCTTGGCTTGAGGTAATGGTTTTATTATTCTTGTGAGGGCATGAAAATGTTGCAGAAGAGAGATTGCACCCTTCAGAAATGGAAGTCTGCACAAACACTGGTAGATATTTTGTTTATTGTTATCAATGAGTTACCATAGGTCCCGACCATTAAGAGACTTTGAAGCCATTGTAAGACGTAATTTAAAAAAAAATATTTATGAGATCAATATTCACCATAGGGCATAGGAGCAAGTAATGCATTTGCCATGAATGCACAGGTATTTACAGAGATAACTAAGATTAGTGGAAACTGAGATTAGTGCAAACAATGTCAATGGAATTGTTTGAATAAATATCTAGTATGGAAATTCATCATGTTTGGTGTGACTATAGCCAGGTAAGGTCAAGATATATAATAAATAGGATAATTAGAATATTGTCAAACCCCCAACCTAACCCTCTCTGTAACTTATGTTTTTCTTCTAAAACTTGGCCACCTCCCAACTCAGTACTTTGATCTCTGTCTAATGCCCTTGTTTGTCACCATGTATGTCGATCGGGGGCTTTGCTTGCTTGTGTTTCAGGGAAGGGTCCCCAGGTTGTAACTAGATCAGCACAGCTTCTCGGTGGCCAAGATATAGCATGCATTAATTTAATTGGCTGCTTGTCATTCGACTGCTGGCCAAACAGGATCATTTGCAGCTGGAGTTAAAATGACGCTATCACTATCAGGAAGAAGCCATGCATGATTGCTGGTTTTGTAACTAACTTTGGCTTAACCGTGTGAAAACAACATGAGTTAATCTGAAATGCCTCTTTATATGACTTATAATAGCGGCAACATCTGAAGCAATGTTTCAACACATTTTCCTTTCATGTTCATAGAACAAATAAACTGACAAATCAGTATGCGTATAATTATATGACAGCAGTCCATCAATGGGTAAATCAGTTCTATTGTTATCTTTTGCCTTACATACCAGACCATATCTCTTGCATGATATAACATGGCAAGTAATCAAACATATTGTATAATCATGAAGTAATTGCTGATTTCAATTACATTTACAATGTAATTGATTACATTTACATTGCATCTGGAAATGGCGATTACGATTACCCTCTACTTTCTAATATTTTAAGAACTACTGTCGTAAAGCATTTTTCATTCAAGAACCACTTGATACAGTGATCTATCCCTTTCTTGTAGCTCCTATAGACTAATGCAACTCTCGGTTATGTGATATGTTTTATTATAACACCAATCACCTTTAGTGAATTCATAATGATGCAGCTCACATTTTATGAAATGCTCAAATATATTTTACACAAATGGTATTATAAATGGCTTTATAGCATAATTTCACTGCATTTTGCTATTAGCTCACAAATAGAGATGATTGTGACACATTTATAAAATAATTCAAGTCTGCCTTTCATTGTAATAAATAGTTTGTAGACATAATTATATTATATAATTACATGTATAATACTATAACTAATTTAATCATTGTTTAGATTGGAATTTCAATTAGTTACCCCAAGCCTCCCTTTAAGTTGAGTCCCACTTCAAGTCTGAGTCAGTAATAGGTCATATATATATTCTGTGTATGTAAGTGTGCATGCATGCACATTTGTGCAAATGCATATATAGATACACACACATTTCTATTTGCAGCAATTACAAACAGTGTGAAATCAGCTTCATATAAAGAACACAAGAAGTTATTTACAACACTCTGGCTAGATTTTCTTAAACTGAAGGTATGTCTGTATCATTAACCATGTATAGCCATTAGTGATAAAGTGGTAACTCTGTCAGCTGGTCAGAGTATGATAACCTATATGTTTAAATTGTCCACCTTGTTGTGTTGAAGCCACCGATAAACAAAGAAAAAACTAATTATTGTCATCTTCAATACCAGACTTGTCATGTTTTGGAAATAACTTCTGAGCTCATGACATTAACCATGATAAGTATCCATTGTTATGATCTGTTATGATTTAAATGTAGGTGCTTGTTTCTTCACACATGTATGACAATTGTGTATTGAGCAGAGTAACCTTCACTTTGTGGAACATGTAGCTGGGGGATTAAAATGTGTCATCTCTTGAAAGGTTTAAATCTGTTTTACAAAATCACTGGTTCAAGGTTGATTATGCTATTAAATAGTATAAATCCTTCAAATTTCTAAATAGGTTTTAGGAACATCATGTTTAGGTATCACCATAAAGTGTCTTGAATGGTTCCTAATAGTAAGCACTCTTTATTAAATCTAAATTATTAACAAACAAGTCATTAGAATATATTGGTTATGCATGTAAAGATGATAATAAAACATTAGTCTTCATTTATAACTGTTTATAGATGTCTGATTCTTCATTATTTGTTTATTATGGGTAACAGTGAACACTGACTACGAGTGAGAGGCTAGTTTAAATGATTATTTTACACAGGTATTTAATCTGGTCTATGGTTCAGTCTGGAAGTGATCTTCTGTAAGAAATACATTAATTAAGTCTAATGTTGTTAATAATTATACCACTTTCTCATTATTGCATATGAAATATTCTGTGGAAGAATAGTAAACGGTTGTATTATTAGAGTGAATATTTTATGTTTATCTTGTTTTCTAGTTGCCAACGAGACTCTATAAGAAAGTCCTATTAATGATGCATGATAAAGTAATACCATACATGACAAGTCCCCTCTTACTGAGTGACTTCCTTACAGATTCCTATAACATAGGTAGGAGAAAATAAATAATTTATTATGAACTTGTGACTAACTAGTTTAATAATCATTCTAAATTAACATTTATTGTAATATGTTTAATGATAAGGAAAAGAAACCATCATAAGATAACAATAATTGTACATTATCACATCTTTTAATCATCTTGTAAATAGAACACAGATATAACACAAACTTCAGAATTAAACTTGGTGGTCATGACTTGACATTATTGCTTCAGGTGGTGCAATAAGTCTTTTGGCACTGAACGGATTATTTATTCTTGTCAATAGTTATAATTTGTGAGTATATTCCTATTGTCATTCATAACTGTATTATAAGCTAAACCTTTCATTCAGTAATTTGATTTCCTAGGTATATTGTTTTAAATATTGCAATATCCTATTTTCACGATAACAAGTATTTATTTATTATCAGGCTTTCACATTTGATGTATTTATTTTGTGTCGTCATTATTATCCAGAAATTATCCTGACTTCTATGAGAAGCTGTATGCTCTGTTTGAACCAAGCATCTTTCATGTCAAGTACAAAGCACGATTTTTCTATCTTGCTGACCTTTTTCTCACATCAACGTAAGTTTATCTTCCCTTTAGCAGTTAACATACCAAAGGCTCTTAACAGTTTATAAACAATAGACATGGCATTCCAATGATTCAGTGATAAGATCACTGCACTACAAAACTCCAGGTTGTGGGTTTGAATACAGCTCATGCCTGTGTTTGTGGGATTTTTCCCCTTGGCAGGGATGTGAGTTTTCTGGAATTTACTGGATTTCCGGTTTTTCCAGAGGTGAAAATAAGGTTTTTCAAAATGAGGAGTGGGTCAAACTGGTGGTTGGAAAAAATGTATCTTACATAAGACGTTTTATCCCCACTCAAGTAGTCTCAGATTGTCCTAGAAATGCACAAAACCCAAATTATCCCCCCACAGCCCAAGTTGCATGTGACTCACTTTGCTGGGCTATTTCCTTTCCTGCTTTTGAGGGTGTTTTTTCTTCTTCAAAGGCTACTCTCATCACTGCCTTGGCAGACACTTTTCAATCATATGTCCCAAGTGTGACCAGTACAGTCTAAATAACTCGGATTAACAACATTGGTCAACAGGAAAAAAATCAGTTTCAATTGTTTAGTGAAAGTGCAAATACAGTTGTATGTATTAAATACAACTAATAACAGATTTGATACAGTTGTCATCAGAATGGCTAATACATATATTGTTATGATGGGGATTGTAAACAGATATTTACCTAATGTCATAATCAGATAGCTGATAACAAGAGGAATTAAACATCTCAAAAATGAAGCATGTAATAATTAGATAGATAAATGACCCATCATAATCCAGTCAGTAAATGGTGATTAAGGTTAGCTAGTTGTAATTATTCTAATAACACTATATAGGAATTTTTTAACCATCAGTGTAGTAATGGACTTGTAATATAATTATATAACACTGTTGTTACAATTCAGCACCTTTTAGTGTTAATGCATTTTATTTTGTCTCATTTTTCAGACATTTACCTGCTTATCTTGTTGCTGCCTTTGCCAAAAAATTAGCTCGTCTGTCACTCTGTGCTCCACCACATTGTTTGACAATAATATTACCTTTCCTACACAACTTGCTCACAAGACATCCCAGCTGTCAGGTATTGATAAATAGGACAGATGTATCAGGTATGGTACTATTAATCACAGACAGAAACTTGATACCTTTTTGTTATATCATAGCCACTTTGATAAGCATTTATATATATATGAGTTTGTGTGTGTATGTATATATATATATATATATATATATATAATTTATTTTAGCTCACATATTATAAAGTCCCACCTGATACGGTTTGTGAATTTTGCACAATGTTAAATCATTCTTTCAGAATTTGAATCCGATCCATTTTTAATGGATGAAAGAGATTTGAGTAAGTGCAAAGCGCTGGAAAGTTCACTGTGGGAAATAAAAGTAAGGAATACTATTTTACAATGTACATTGATGTACTTACATCATAAATAATTAGCATGATTGTAGCCTATTTAACAGCAACTTTTATCAGGTGCATTATATTTAATGTTTATTGGTGTATTTGTTTTTTTCCAGAGTTTACAGTCTCATTTTCACCACACCATTACCATGGAAGCAAATAAGTTTTCACATAAACTTAATCAAAGAGAGATAGATTTGGGTCCTCTACTGGAAACCACTATTGGTGATGTATGTCAGTTAGAACTCATATTAATCAAATTGCTGTCATTAAGTTGACATCTCTGTTCTTGGTATCCAGCTATATGTTCAACTCTGAACATAACAAGATACATAACGATTCACTAGATGAAATATGATTAGTACTGAATAGCATTTTTTTTCTATTTATGAACCAGTTGCTTGAGAAGGAGGTGAAAAGAAAAGTTAAAGATGTTCCTTTAACATTCGATGTTACTCCATCATTGTTCACTGAAGATAATGATCTTGTATCCGAATTATGGAGTTGGTGCTAAAGCAGCTGTATATGTCAAGGATGATTTATTTTTCTGAGACAAACTATATTAATAAATGACAGATCTAAACATACACCTATCTCAGCGTAGATTTATTCACCAACAATGAAGATATACCATTATGATACACATTGATAACATGCTGAAAACATACTCCACCTAGTCATTATAAACATATACAACCATTCTTGTTTTCATACTCTGGAAGGTTAATTTAGAATATCATGAGAATGTCAGAACCTGCAGTTACAGTACAATTGTTCTTGGGAACATGAATGGGACTGCTGTACCACTGCATTCAAATAACAATCACCATACACAGAAGCCAAACACACCACCATATATATTTACACCATTTTGTCCCATTCACAACAACAATATTTCCAACATTATCAAGGAAGCCTTATCATTTCTCCATTGGCCACGCCGAGGCTGAAGAATGTAATCACTCGACAAATTGTGCTGTTGACAAATGGATATATACCATTAAAATGCAGATGTAGATGGTTAAAAAATTTGGGTCAGTGTAATACAGCAGCTCACTGATGAACCTTTATTATCAATAAGAATAATAGAATATGGTCATAATAGAATTGCTATATTACTGAATATTTAGTTTATCTATAAACAGCTAATACTGTTTGCATCCAAGACAAAATTGACCAATTACTGAATGACTTCACGTTAAATTTGGCTATTTTCAGCTAAGACTATTTGAATGCACAGGTACATGAAACATTTTAAGTTATGAACAAAATCAACAATAAATCCGATCCATATTTTCTCATTAAAGGGATAGTCCAGCCTCAGAAACAAATTCCACAATAATAATCACAAAATATTCCTGATATATAGGGAAATAATCCAAATTACTGGAGGGCCGCCATTACAGCTGCACCGGAAGCCAGATTCTAAGGCAGGAAGGAGAGAACTGATATGCTGTGATGCTAGATTGATGTAGATTATAGTTTCTCTCGAGCGTTAATATCCGATCCATTTTGAATCATCTTCCCCTTGTAAGGTTTCTTCTGGCTCAAACTGATATGGTCATAATTCCTGACATAATTTTAATAAGATAATGTCGTTTAGCTCTGGAATAATTCTTTGCTCACACTTGTTTACATGCTTTTATATGGGCTCTACAGACTTCAGGTCAACTGGATATGCTCAAGTGATGTAAGCATTCAGGAGCTTCTGGTCTCTGTCTTGCTTCAAAATGGTGGCACCCATAGGCCATTAAAAGTTGATTAATCAGCACTTTGAACTGGATTATTTAATATGTGGGTGATTGTTTACACATTTTGACATTATTTACGATATTTGTGAGTATAGCTGTATTAGTCCTGAAAATTTGAAATGAAGGTGGACTATCCCTTTAATACAAAATAAAATAGTAAAACACTCCTAATCTAATAATTGGATAGCATAAAATAATTTATTTGTTATATTCTACAATGTTTCACTATAAAGTAAAACAATTATTGTATCTGTATCGAGACCCAGTAATCACTGATGATGATGTTAATTTTGGCCATCAACAACAATTACTTTTAAGACAACAAAACATCCAATAATCAGACAGCAGAATACAATTTATTTTGTGTGGTGTAGAGAAAAACCACCAGAAATGTGTCTACATCCACCAAACAGAAAAGCTAATATTATCAAAAGAACCCATTAAAAATCAGCTCCTTATGATGTCCTTTTAGATATAAGCCCTCAGAAGATACACATGGTGCGAAACAAAGAATATAACGCAACTTTTCAATGCTTAACAGAAAGAAGCCAAAACATATATTAGTGGTATAGTAGTAACAGAATACACTGGGATAACCATGTCCCATTGAAGAAGTTTTCAAATGTTTTTGGCCAAATGTTGTTCAGACAAATAACACTGTGCACTTTTTCTTCACCTTTCGGTATTAGATAATATTACAATAATCTTAACACAGTTTTATCAAATATGATATCACATTTCTTAGAAATGATGTGAATCATTTCATAGTATTTAAATTTTTTATATATGGAGAAAAAGTGAATGTCAACGTTTCAAGGTTGATCTAATAAATCAATGACTAGCCTATGTGATTTTAATCGATGTTTCTTGTACAGGTGTATGAAATCACACAATCTGACAGTTTATATATATATATATATAAATATATAACTATGTGTGTATATATATATATATATATATATATATATATGTGTGTGTTTAATAAAATACATGTTACTGACACATACACACATGTGCATGAAGTTGGCATGGACTGAGTCTGACTGGAAATTGATATAGACCTATATTCACTTCAGGTGTCATGAGTCCATTGTGTAGAACTTTTCTACAACCTGCTCACAGTTCTCTAACAAAGAGAAATCCAGAGGTTTACACTCCTCAGCATTGCTGTGATCTCTCATCTGGTTCCACTGATGCAGAATTGTTCCATACTCTATGGCTTTCTGTACATTTGCAGTACTCTGATAGAGTCGCAACAATCCACGGTAATCATACTCCAGACCACTGTAACCTTGCCCAAACAACTTTAGACCTGTCCAACACAAAACAAAGCTGGGATAAAAAAAACATATCTCCTTTATGGATGTAGCTGTTACCAGTATTCTTAAAAAGAGATTCAAAACAAATTACCTCAAATAGTTTATACTTTTGTAAAATCAGTAAACAAAATAGATTCCCCTTTACTACATTATCAATTCAATGTACATGATGGATCATTGTGGTTCCAAACGCAAATAAATCATTATTGAATTTTTCAGACTATAAGATGCAACTTTTTATCAGCAGAATTAGATATATGGATTGTACTCTATGGCAACCTATATTACAAAACATAATTTGCAAGTGTCAATCTCCTGATTTCTCTCATACATTTTTAAGACTTGACGACATAATATTTATCTGTAATGGAGATAAAAACATACAATTTGGTTGAACAAACTACTGTAGATCTAAGTTACTTTTCTCATTTATTTTCACACAATAATGTATAGCTCTAAAGACAAAGAATGTGATTCTGAAAAGAACTAAATTTATAATATACCACATTAACCACAACAAAGTTTACTGTGGTTGATAACCAATAAAGTTGTTAAACCAAGAAGAAACTTAAATTTAACTGTTTCATAATGTAGTTTATCTGTTTTAGCTTATGGATCAGAATAATAATCATAACCATAAATATGTTAAAATGACAAATTAGTAAAGTGATCACAAGTTTATAACTTGACTATCTGTATGATTATTACAGCCATCTAAGTGATTCATACATAATAACAATCTTTGATGTTACAATGATAATTGTTGTATATTTGCATCTTTACATAAAAGTAGAAGAAAGTGCAACTTGTAGCCTTGAAAGAAGTGTGAATAAAAACTGGCAGAATAGCAACAGGTGTGATTTCTAGTAGAAAAATAGTAATTGTTTTGTTTGCCAAATTTACAAGACTCAAGTTAAGGATCACCAAGTTATTAATGAGTTTAGTCTTTTTTTGCCTACTAATTATAGGTATGTACTGGCCCATCCTCATCTAATCTTAAGTTAGTCAGTAAAAAATTTATATTTTTGACCCAACAATCAGCCACCATGATAGCTGTTTTACTAAGAGTAGGACAAAATACGATATCTGCATGGGACAATATAAGCATAACTTTTAATTTATTTTACTCAGAATAAGGATCTCTGATACTAAAAATAATCATGCTCTAACAACATTCGTGAAGATAAAATATTATACTCCTCATACATCCAGCTGGCATCCATTTAAAGAAATGAAAATGTTTAAGTTCTTAAGATTTGTTGTACATAAAAAGGTCATTTTACCTATTGCTATAGACTGCAAATAAAGCCTTTCCGCCTCCTCGTATTGATTCATATCATAATTATACAGTGAGGCTAGATGACCAACAGAAAGCCCTACTTCATAATCTTCTGGTCCCAACAAATCATTCTTAATAGATATGGCCTTTTTATGCATTCTCTCAGCTTCCTGTAAAAAGATATCAAACTAAAGTTAACATTTAACAAACAAAAAGAATTGGTAGTTTACACTGTTATTGTAATGCCAAAACTTATCATGCATAATAATATTTTTAATAGAAAATAAATCTTTATCTAGTCACAACAATAACTGTCACACATACTGACACTTTGTTATTAATACAACTGTATAAATATGATGTGCACACACACACACACACACACAGTGCTCTGTGTGTACAATGATGACTCTGGTGTTGACGCCAAGTCGGAATTTTGACTGGCAACCTAGAGTTGTGATATCTTTGGTTCACAAACATATGTGAGTGAAACTGATTGCTTGAACTGCTGCAAGTTCACATTTGTGTCAAATATCTCCTATGAAAAATGACTTGTTACAAATAGTTTTTAAATCAGCCACTAGGTGAAGTATCACAGCCTAGTGAACCCAAACAAAGAAGTTAGCGAAAGAGTAGTATATTTAGTTTTAGAACTATTTGAACCTGGGTCAAAACCCTCACCTTAGATGTATGCAGTGAAATACTTTAACCACTGCATTATCAGAGCGCTTGTTCCCCAGCAGAAGAAGTGACAAACATAAAATTTTGATGTCTATTTCCTGCATTAGTTGCTGTCGGACTCAGAACAGCAAAACCACATGTTCCCACTCACAATCAATTTATACAAAAATATTGATGTTAGCACAATTACATATATTACTGAGTCAGAACATCTTTATTTTGATGATAATTTAAAAATATTATTTGCAAGACTCCTCTCAAGAAAGAGTTTAATAAATCACTGCGAATGGTTTGGACAATATAAGAGTCGCATCGTGAGAGAATAACACTGGGTGTGGAGTTAACCTCCACAACATTAAATGAAATTAGATAGCTTGATAATAAGTGACATTTTTATAGCTATATAGGTGTTCTAAGGTGCTTTACAATTCATTTGATGAAAAGGCTGAGAATTACAGCTCAATGAGTCATTAATTCTCTACAGGGTGGAGATGCTAGAAATGTTTGTGGTAGTAAACAAAAGAATATTACTGGAGTAAGGATATTATTGGAGACAAAATGTGGAATATTTCATTTTAAATTTATTTTCAGGGTCAAATATCACCAAACTCCAGGTAGAAAATAGGCAAACAAGTCAGTGACAAATACCTTCTACCATGATGTAATATATGCATCCATAACACTTTAAAATTCATATTATTTGTTTTGTTGCAGTCATGCACCACCTTTTTTTGAATAAGCTTAAAAGATATTTGTTCGTAGAATGTCTGCAGCTTGCTGTATCTAGTAAACAAATCTAATTTCTGGATCAATTTCTGTATTGTGGAGATGTGGATGTTCAGCAATTTCACACCAAAATTAATGCATGGTCATCTGTGCAGAAGGGTGGGTCAGGGAGAGGGATAGGACAAAGGGTCTAAGGTGAATCCAAGGGTGAGGATAATGGAGTAATTCAATATATAATTGTTTTAGCCTTTTTTAATTTGACACTAATTTATTTTCTTAATTTGACACTTGATCTTTGGTTCATTCACTGGGCTATATCAGGTTTATGTTAATGTCTTTGTATGGTAAAATGTGATTTGTCCATGTTTGCATGATTTAATGAAACCAGATATCTCTCAGTATCTGTAATTTGCCCCAAAATGAAAAAACAGAAAAGGTATTTTGTGCAATATGTAAATGCAAAATGACATATAATCTGTAAGATTTTAATAAATAGTTTACTTTACACAATTTTACTGTTATAAATGGGTATATAATCAGTACTACTCAACAGCATGTTGTGTACTATTATAAAAAAATGAATATAAAAACCAACTGTCAAACTTACTTACATCTTACATTATATCCCAATATGTTTACCAACTATAAAAGCAAATTTGAAAATATTTCAGAATATTATTTATGCTACAAATTGGTTTCTACTAAAGAAGAATCTTATTTTCTAAAGGAAAGTTTGCCTCTAGCAACTTTTGCTCAGCCAAATTAGATACAAGAGTGAGCCCAGAATACATACCTCATACTTGTGCATTGACTGATAGAGACGACCTAAGTTACCATAATGCTTTGCTGTCTGTACATTATTTTCACCAAATGCCTCTTTTGCTAGTGCCAGTGAAGCAAGATGAAGTTCTTCAGCTTCACGCAGTAGGCGATACTCTTCATCTTTATCATGGCTATCAATTGCTATCTCCTCCAGAATCAAGGCTTAAAACATAACAGATTGTCACAGATGTTTATTCACATAATTTACATTTTATTTTCTAATAGATGTTGTGTCACTGATGCTACAGAATTACACACATTGTATACCTACCAATAACTCTGTTTGATGATGCTAATAACAAGTGGTCTGGTGGCAGTATGTGTCTTATTATTTTTATGGCTTTCTCAGCATGTTCCCTGTAGTAGAATACAAAAGTTATAAACTGCTTGGGAACTACCTTGGTTACAATGAACAGCTTAAATCTATTACAACAGAATGTTTTAATAACAATACCATTCATTACACACAAACAAATTTTCTTGGTATGTTCCATCACAACTAATTTAATGATTTACTTCGCATCTTGAAATTTCCCAGTGCTATACTCATGAACATAAGTGGAGTAAGCTAAATCTTCATAACCCAATGCCACGTGAAGATTGTTGCCACCAAATGCTCCAATTCTAATATCCAGTGCTGCCTTCAAAGTATAAATAGAATACATGCTGAGAAGACTAATGCTCAAAAATAATTGATAACGGTTATTTGCTTAAACTGACCAATCCTTTGATATATGCCACAAGTAATACTTACTTGATAAACTACTACAGCCTGGCTGACAGCATCAGCATTTAGTAAATAAAATCCATAATCCATTAAAGCATCTGACAATTTTGGATGTTTTGGTCCAAAGTGTTCTCTTCACAAAGGTAACGAGAAAATGAAATCACATATTCAGTTAAAATTTAAATGATATTTAGAGAATTGTTTTAGAAACGTTTAAAATGAAATAAACTTCACATATGTAAAGATCCCATACCAGCACTGTATATTTACCTTGCATATTGAACACTAAACTTTATGAGTAATTCAGCCTTTTTTATCTTTCGTTTCACCACACAAGCCTGTTTGATACAACAACATAAATAAGTTTGGAATAAATCAGTGATTATCATAAATTATATAGAACAGCTCTCACCCTTGCTGCTTGTGTATATCTGTGATATCATTACCATACCTTAGCACTTTGTCTGAACACATCAACAATGACCTAAAATGATACAGACAGACATGTTAATGATGTCAGAACATGTAAATATAAGAGGAAGAATGGCAAAGCTAAATATTGAATTGGAAAATACATATTAAATAATATATCTGGAAAATAGTGATCAAGAGATTAAATTGTTTTGACAACTACACAAGATATATGATATTGTAATAGATTCATTTATTATCATATTGATACACCACAGCTAGATAAATAACAATATTACTAAGGCTCTACAATACTTTATTTTTTATATACATACCCTTGGAGGAAGTGATAGGTGAACCTCCTTCAGGGCTCTACAACAGTAATCATATGCCTACATAAATAAAGAATTATGAGAATATTAACCATCTGATACAAACAAACAAGATAATGTTAATGATAATTTCATAAGAATATATTTATCCCCAAAACAATAAAAGAAACAAAGTTATATTAAAATGATGATATCTGTGTAGATGCTCAGTTTAGTAGTTCACTTGATTCCACAATTACCCTTATATATATATATATATATATATAAACAGGGAGATATATATATAATCAGGGAAGTAAACAAAGATGACATGGAAGGATGCATAAACTGTCAAGAATGATGACAAAGAACAGTAATAAAAATATCAATTATGTAATATATTTATACAGAGCACATACTGATTTGTTTCTTTACCTCATTATTACTCTAATATTTTACTTTAGTTACATGTCTCCATGGCCACACACATGCAGACACGCAAATATATATTTCGGACTTTCCATGTGATTTTGTTTTTCCTCTGTCAGTTTTCAGTCAGTGCTAAGGTTACTAAATAACTAATCTCATTTGATTGTATATATAACTTATTTTTATTCACATCAATCTCATTATCTAAGAATTGTGATTCTTAACACATTATAATGGATATCTAACATAAATGTTAATGAACTACTGGGGAATATCTCAGTTACAATAAACTACTTAAATTCATAACTACAGAATGTTTCTAGAACAGTACTATTTATTCCATTCCACACACACATGTATGTGTGCATGTGAGTTTGGCATTTAAATCCATGATCACACAAACCAAAAATGCTAATACCACATAAAAATAGGACATTGGCAGTGTGTGTGGGTATATATATATTTAAAACATTCAGACAGCCTGTAAAGATATTTTAGAAAGCTTTGCTTGAATATCATACAAAGTAACTCACAGCATCATAATGACTTTTGGCAAACAGTAGCTGTGAATACTCAGAATACAGGCATGCTTTACTGGCAACTGTGTTGTACTTTTCCAGTGACAACAGTATTGTGTGGGCGACCTGCCATGCTTGTTCTGCTCCAGAAAACTGACAATTCACTATTCGTACATGTAACAACCTGCAAATGTATGTTTAGTAAATTAGACAGCAAAATCCTCACACAAAACAATTATCATTTATGGGATTGCAATAATTCTATTGAAACAAATTACCCTTATTGTACTTATTTTTAGAAATTATGAAAAGGAAACTAAATTAAATAAAACACAATATAATATTTTCTTAAAAATCGTTAGCAACAGTGGAAATTTAAAAATGCATTAAAATATTTTAAACTGATGCTTACTGTACACAACATTCTAAAGCTTGGATTAGACTCCTGCAATCAATCCCTTGCTGGCAAATCTCCAGAGAAGATAAAAACACTTTCTCAGCTGCAAAAAACCAGCCTGCTTCACTCAGAAATCCACCTGTAAAAAACAAATAGATAAACATATAATCATATAATCTCTCTTATCGAAATTTTCTACATTAAGTAATTATTAGACGTATGTGAAGACAATTTACACAACAAGATCTGGATATATTTAGTAAATCTCACACACACACAGAGGGAGCTCCAGAATATTGTACTATTTCCTTTAGTTTACAAATGATCAAGTTCATTAGAAGTGTGATATATTGCTATCAGTACAAACATGTTTGACCAATGCTCTCATTGTACCAAAAAATTAATCCTTTACATTTAGTGTTGTTAACATTAATGCAATTTTAGTTTGTATTTATGAATAAGTGAACTCAAGTAAAAACTCTATTATATAATTTTACTATAATACACAGCATTTGACTAAAGCCAATACAGGACCATGTTTTAAGACAGTTTACAATAGCCAACAATTTATCTGTACACAATGGAACATTTTATTCCAACCTAAAAAGGACTGTATTGCTATAAATATGCAATAATATTAAATAAAAAATGTAATAAAACTTAATCCAAGATTAATTAATTTAACACTAAAAAAACATAAAGGAGTTTCAGTAGGAAATTAAGATGCATGTTATAATAATAAATTTGGGATAATTTTCAATTATTCTTTTGGTACATATTAAAATAATTACAAATGAAAATATATGTATTCACAGCGGGTGTCAAAATTATATGTGTGGATGAGAACCCTAAAATGTTTACAAATATTTTATGTCACAAATCTGCTCAATCTTACAATAATTTTCAAGCTACAATACATAGGAAAATTATACCAGAGTAAAAATTTAGGTGTTTTTTTTTGTTGAAAATATATGGTTAAGTGATTTCCATAAAAGTTTATATTCAAAATTTTTCTGAAGGCTCAACACTGAAACTTAAAATGTGTCTAATTATATTCATCATCAAAGTAAATAAACTAATGAACACTAATTAAAATAAAATTCTGAAATTGCTATAACCCCTACATAACAAATTCTGTAGATGACTATCAAATTGTAATATTTGTATCACAAAATGGAATACAATACTGCAAAATTCACAATCTGTACTTTGGTACCAGTAAAGAATATAATATGATGGCAAATAGATACAAGGGAGTCAACCACAACTATATATTGTTGTGTACATAATTATAATTTACTGGATAACCATGGCAAGTAACAACAGCAACACGAGCAACTGTCATAAGTTAAAACAACTTGTGTGTGTAATATAAGGAAATTTAGCTGACACCACACAGGATATATATAGAGAGAAACAAAAAGAAATCAATGAAAGTGATCTCTATCAGAGAACTGATCATCCTCTGAGGGTCTAAAACAGTTACTTCTAAAATAACCAAATTAAATAAGTCAAACTGATATAACTCAATAACTAATAATCCACATATAAAAATTCCAGGGCTGGCTGAGGAAAGTTATTTGCTCCACTTGATACTAAAATTAATTTATACACACTTTCGGCAGCTGAGCATGAGATGTTACTATGTTATTAAAATGTAAACCCATTTTCATATTATAATGACTTAAAATATATTATTTCCATTTAATAAAGGTTATTACTCTGAGTACAAACAAATGTCTTCCCATTCATCAATTTAACAGAGATAATTTGGTGAATATGATAGGTGACAAGATAGCAGATAAAATAGAATTACACTCTGAGCCATCACAAGCCTAATTATACCTGAAAACATTTTACTTCTCCCAACAACAATAATTCTCTGACTGCATAGAATAATTTTTTAAGAAAAACACCATAAAAAGTAGCTGACTGTATCTTCACCACACACTTGATTATAATTGCAAATATGTTCACTTATCTAAATAATATCAAATTCTCCAGAACTTAACACAAACTATTTTTTTTTTTAATATTAAGACACAATAGCTGGATTACAAGATGAAGTCAAAATTATATCTGACATAGCAGATTTAATAACCATACATAAATTTGCCACGGCATAACATAAAAAAGAGTAGTCCTGTCTGCTAACAACTGATCAACTTGGATTAAACAAATTGAATCTCTCAGAAAAAGGCAAACATCATCAAATTCATGTAGAAATTGCCAAACAGCAAAATAATAAATTTTCTGCCTTTGATATAGTAGACTTAATAGCCATACATAAAGTATAATGGCTGCATACATACATCTCAAACAGGTTACTTAGTAAATAATGCAATTTATAAATTATTATCCTATTTTTGTTGGTTCTATCACATTCAAATAAATTAACATTTAAGCGATGTGAATGAACAAGTTTAAATATTCAGAAACAACAGATTATAAATCTACTAATTTATCCTCAAACATTAATTACCAAGTGAAAATCCAAGTTGTATGAGTCTTTGTCTTGGCACAGGGTCATCTGTCTGGGTTAAACAACTACATCTCTGACAGAATATATCGGCCAAGTTATTGGTGATACACTGACAGTGATCCATAACAGCTTGGAAACAATGATGTAACAAGTGCCTGGAAAAAATCATAATCTATTTTAGAGGTAGCCCACTTGAAAACTGACACGAAAATAACAGAATTACTGAATCCACAACAAAATAAATTAAAGGAATTTGAAATGGCAACAGAATATTGAACTGACAGTTCAAAATTTAAATGAGAATATAAAACAGTAGTCCTAGGATAAAAATGTACACATATAATTCAATACACCCTGCACTATTTGATGAATTGGGACTGCTCACCTTTTATCCTTCACACGGAGAACCTTTGCAAAGGTGTCCAGATCAGAGAATTCTGTTGACAGATCACAAAGCCTTCCCTTGTTATAAAGCTGAAATATTATAAAACAGTTGTAAGAGATTTATTCAATTCATTTTTGAAGCTATCACATTTGCATCGATATGAAAATTAACCTGTTTACTAAAATAATTTGTTGTCAAATGTAATAATTTCAAAACTTTGTGCATGTATATGTAACCTCTGGTTTTTTCACCCAAATAATATGACCATTTAACAAAGATCACCATTTGTTTACTAGATTTTTCCACACCTTACTAACACAGCATATGAAGATTTTGTTATTTAGTTTTTTTCTACTCTGCCACTGTATATAATCACCAAAACGACATTGCTGAGCCCCCATATATGTATTTATATTACCATAAACGATAAATAACCGCATTTCAAAAGTAAATTGTTTAGAGAAGCAAATGGTGGACAGAAATCAGGAGTTGTTAATCTCATCAGACAATCAGTTCCTTGAGTATCCTTTTTTGTTACCACCCAGTTCCCCCCCCCCCCAAAAAAAACCCCTCGTTTACATCGTAAATAATTACCTTGTAGTAAACATCAAACTGGACATTTTCTGGCAGCCCCTTCACATGTCTCCAGTATTTGGCATAATGTGTAACTATTGTAGATATTGCCGTGTTATATAAAGAACCTGGGGCCCACTCCAAAGCACAGGCCTCTGCCATCTTCAATTCACGACAATAGCCTAGGACTAGGTCAGAAGTCTAGTACTATTTATAAATAGTACTAGATCTAGAATTTACCTCTAGACCTCTAGATATATGACAATATTCTATAACTAGTCTAGATATATTCTACAACACTCACTGAGTGACTGATTGATCTAGACTCTAGTCTAGATAGATCTAGATCTAGTGACTAGTCAGTAGTCTAGATCTAACACTGGCACCGAGTGACAGCTGATAAAACATTCACTACTAGATATCAACACATGTTTTAGTTATAGTATAACTAATTCACACGACGAATTGTGTACTATCATCAGGCCAAACCCATTACATTATATTTTCGATAAATAATAATTTTGCATGACATGCTCTTCTTAATTTCTCGATATTATTAAATATCAAACCGGAAACAGATTATAAACCCCTCATCATAATACGGAGTCTGCAAGGTGACACGAAGTTTATTTCCAGCATGTATCAATCACAAACTCTCCATTTGTATTAATACGTACTTATTCAGCCTCATGCAGTTATCACAAATATTTTTTACAACATACACTAACACAAAGTACCATATACTATTGTAACTCGCATATATGCAGTAATTCAATCGCTGCCTATGTCCGTTTTAGTTTAGTACAACTTGATTAAACGCTATAAAATGAACTGTGACATGTTGAAAAGATAAATATCACACAAACACGCGCGCATGCACACACACACACACACTGGTTTCAGCTAAAATTTCCATTAATATGCATGTGTGCGTGATGCACTTAAGTAGCTTTACCATTTACTATTTGAATAGGTATTTTAAATAGTACTATATATCGGTAGGTTCTATATGACCCATAATATGACGGCGGGGATTTGTTGACAAAAAGAGTTTTTATATCTATTTATCTATCTATCTATCTATCTATCTATCTATCTATCTATCTATCTATCTACTAGCGCGCCTACGCACACGCACACACATTGTATATTAATGGAAATTTTAGCTGAAACTCGAAACTCTCCAAGCCAGCAAAAAACCCTACAAAAACCAAGATATATATAAGGAATTGTCCCCACAGCACCGTCAGGGTTGTTGTCCGGTAGACCCCACATGTGAAAAGTACCGAGATCCGGGAAGCTGCCGTCCGTCTCGGACCTCGGCCTTAGCTAAGTTCTTTCTTTCAAAACACCGAACTCATGTAGTCTAGAATCTACTTTATTCCTCTACTCAAAACTCTACAAAAACTATACGCTCCTCGAAACCATACACCCCAGAACCACCACTTTACTCCTCCACACCCCAAAAATCTTCAAAAATCAAGATATATATAGGGAATTGTCCCCTCAGCACAATCAGCGTTGTTGTCCGGTAGACCACGTATGGTCACCTGATCCAATCACCGCTGACTTGGCTGAGTCGAGAGTGTTCCCCCACTAAAAACTCCTCCCACACATGATTTATTCCACATGGTTGTCTGCTATTGACAAACATTGCCGTTACAATTTTTTAGGCTTTGGTCTCTGCCTATAAATGGCATAACTACACTCTAACCAATTGCCAACGGTGACAGGTTCGAACCCAGAAGGAGGTCGAAACTTTTCCAGAGTTTAATTTCTCGACTCACAACATCGTAGGTGGTTTCCCGCATTAAATGGCGCTGCCGTCTCCACTGAATTATTTCAAATAAAGGGGGACGTTAAAACCCCCCTGAGGACGTAAAACACTCTGGCAGTGACCACCCTCAGGGTATTTCGGCTCCATCTTTCTGTACTGCTACCCTCTCAACTACTCCATTATAGAGGCTGTGCCGAATAAGCGACAGCCTGGGCACAAGGCAAGTGGATTTTATCATAAGGGGCTTTTATCCTACACCCGTTAACTAAATAGGGTGGTTATTTTCTTCTGAAGAAAATGGTGTCCAGACCAGCAACAGGTTGCAATTGATACGCTTAATCTTAGTGTGGTCATGTTATAAATGAGGACTAAACTAGGACTGAACTTTTTTTTAAATCTAGATTTATTTCGTGGACAACTATATAGGCAGATCTATTATAACAGAGCTATATAAAGTCCCCGCTATTACCTTATTCGACAGTTTTGTGGTTCGACGTAACTATATTTAAATATCATAAACTAAATATAACTCTTTGTTTTCTTTATATCCTAAGTTCTTAGGGGCTATGTAGAAAATAAATTAAATAAGTATCTGCATTAATTACCAAGCCATTGCAAATAATTGTAATTTTACCACCTGTTAATGCCTCACTTTTATTCCAGAATGACTCGACGACAATTATATATAATTGTTTTAATCAGGCAGTGCGGCATCAGTTGTATATTTACATAACACCCTGTATGAAACATCTTGTACACATAATTTATACATAGTAATAACATAAGTAATTAACAGGTATCTAAATAATTGAATTAGAGAATCACTTATTTAGAAGTACATTACATTAGAATATAATGAATGAACACAATGAATAGCTTGGCTACAATATAGCATATTAAACCCATATTACCAACTGCATGGCGCCAGTTTAAAGAGCGTATCAAAATGGTAACGGAAAATTAATGATTACACAATAAACACCATGCTCACCCGGTATGATAGTACCAGGGCATAGATATGAGATGGACAGGATCATTGGTTTACCATGGACTAGAAATCAATGTAACTAGGCCGCAGCACTAATGATAAAACAAAACCAAGAATGTAAATAAGCTCAACCATGAATATATCAATGATCATGTAAATGCTGATATACGCGTCTAAAAACAAGAGAAAAATAACTGCATACGCAGCAAGAACACGCTTCAATTAGTTTATAATAGTTTCAAGGAAATATAGAATAAAACTAACATGAAATAATACAATTATCAACATTAGATGAACAAGTCGATGTACTAACCATTTATATAATCCTATGTTCTACCCACAGTATTCTAGAATAACGGTAATTAAAATGTAGGCAAATATGCCACACGACTTATTCGTTCAAAACCTCACTAAAACACTTGAGTATGTGACTCGAGCATTTTACCGCCGAATAGAATGAGCATGTGACTTTATAGATTTATTCAGAAACCATAAACTCATTTACAGCAAAGAAACAAGAATAATATGGTCAGAGACTGCAGAACATAATGTTTCATGACAAATAATAATAGTTTCTTAACATATTAAAATTAGATGAATTTGAGTCTATGGACTCCGATTACATACTTCTCTACACGCGAAATTGACGTCCCTACATTTACCAAATTCATAGCAGTATTAGTCACCGTGTCTTCTTCTACAACCTGTACATTGTACTGGGGACATCGGTCTCATCAGGTGGCAGTGAACCTATGGGTAGGAGCAAATTTAGATGAAGTGTTATGGTTATATCATTACCTGCTTCCCTCCTGACAATGTAGACTAGAACCTCTTGGTTCGGCTGTTGAAGGATAACATATATATCGGTTTCCCATTTGTCACTGATTTTATGTTTCCCATCGAATGCTATGATCTTAACTAGTACGCGGTCCCCAGCTTTTACTACAGCTCCCCAGTCCTTTGTCATAATGTGATTTTTGCTTCTGCTGCAACGTCTTGGATGCATTGGACGCCACGTTATAGGCATGATCCAGCCAAGTTTCTGCATGTACTCACCATAATCTTGATGCTGGTCGGAGTCACCAATAAGACCTAACACGCCATATATCGCCAGTCTAGGATGTCTACCGAACAATAATTAATTTTCTGTGAAACCAGTACTGTCGTGCCTCGTGCAAGTATAGACATGCACAAGTGGACCAACCGCAGACTTCCAATCGGTCTTCTGGGATAGTTCCAACGTACCCAACATGTTCAACAGCGTTCTATTGAAGCTTTCGACAATTCCGTTCCCCATTGGGTGGTACGGTATTGTTCTTGACTTGCCAATTCCGGTCAACTTACAGAGCTCTGATATGATCTGACTTTCAAAGGTATCACCTTGATCTGAGTGAAGTTTTAAAGGTAATCCATATGGAACTATGTAGCCATTAAACAAAGAATCAGCCGTAGTTTTAGCGATTCGATTATTTGTCGGTTTTGCAATAGCAAACTTCGTAAAATGATCCGTTATTACTAGAATATGTTAATAACCACATTAAAAAAGTTCCAAAGACAAGTAATCCATACAGACCAATTCGAGGGGTTGTGTTATGTGGATACTGACCAAAAGGGCTTTAACATTAGTGGGGGTATTCCGTCGGATACAGCGTTCACACGACCGAATCCATTGTAGCATATCAGCAATCATGTTGGGCTAGTACACGCATTGTCTCAACAGGTCTGTGCTACGCTCTCTTCCTAGATGTCTCATGGATTTTACATGGAAAGCACTGGGAACAATAAGCTTTAATCTCTCAACATCATCATCAGTGACCTTGCGACATAATGCACCTCTCCTGATGATGTTATAAATATATAGCAATAAAAAGAGGTATATATCATTCGTAAAATAAATGGTGTGTTACAAGCGTTTAATTTTGCCCATCCACGTACCCATTGTGCAAGTTGTCATGCTTGAGAATTATGGGATCTATAAAGTAGCGAATTCAGTTCGTTATTACCTCCTTAATTTTTTTTAAATATTAATAAAATATGTGATAGTATGCAATAATAATAATAATAATAATAATAATAATAATAATAATAATAATATATAAGATATTTAAAAGATAATTATTACTCATCTATGAAAGCAACCTTGTAATTTTCAAAAGACGACAATTTAAAAAAATATCTGCCGGCAACCTAGTCCACAAAGTGGAGTCTGCAATACTACACGCACAATTACCATATGACTTGAACCGCGACACAGGCACCTGCAATAGTATCTGTCTGGATGACTTTCTAATGGACACCAGTTCACACAGTGCCATATCATTAAGAGCTTTATAAGTTATTAATAAAATCTTGAAATGGATACGCAGTCTGACAGGTAGCCAATGTAGTTTTTTGAAGAATTATGGTGATATGATCATATTTTCGAGTATTTGTCACTATGCGAGCTGTGCTATTCTGAATTCGCTGAAGGCGATTGATGTTATTACCAGATATGCCATATAACAGGGAAATACAATAGTCTATATCTGCAGTATGCATGTTGTGTAGAATAAATGGCATGTTCGGTTGAGAAAACCTTGCCAGTTGCCTGGTTGGATGAACTGCTCCCCCCACTATAGTACCACGGCCGATGCGCGGACCTGCGACCTCCCGCACAGAATGACCATAGCCATAGGTAAATAGTCTCACGCTCTACCTATGAGGTCAAAGAGGCGGAAATTGGTTAGAGTGTAGTTATGCCATTTATAGGCAGAGACCAAAGCCTAAAAAATTGTAACGGCAATGTTTGTCAATAGCAGACAAACATGTGGAATAAATCATTCATAGGATGACAAAAATGATGTGGGTGAATGTCATTGTTAATTTTGAGTTTCAAGAACGTTTTCAAAGGTCAAAAATTACGTTTTCACATGTTTATTTGTCTAAGTAGTTTATAATTGCAGCAGAAACATGATAATTGGCACAAAATATATTTTGAGCCATTCGTCAAAGCAAAATAAGTGAACATTTGAAAATTCTAGATGGCGCTCACTTTTTCCAAGATGGCAGCCAGTTTTACACTTTTAGAAATAACTTTGCTGATAAGCAGTCGATTCGAGTGATATTGGCGCCTATTTGTATGTTTTGCATATGCTGAAGCCATTTTTTTTTTGGTTTAGTTCTTTTAAATATATAATTATTATATTTAAAGCTATTTTAACACAATTGTCTATGCACATATAACGAGGGTAAAGTAAAGGGCGAAGTATAAAAATGTCTATTATCTAGCTGGGTTGCAGCAACTAGTGGACTGTATGTTCTAGAAGCAGGAGCATCGGGCAGTCTTGCAATTTGACTTGCAGCTCCATGTCACCAGTTCCACACAGGCATCTGAGATAGAGGGGAGTCTGTCAGAGGCTCTGCATCCTTCTTCCTGACTGTGGTGACAACTGGGGGTGGAACATCTATGTGTTCTGTGTTTGCTTACAACTAGATCTTTGTATTGTAGTTGGCACGTATTCCATGAAGTTCCAATGCATTTCTAGTTGAAGGCAACATTTCCAAACCCTTCTTGGCCTTACCAAACAGCTGCAGTCTGGCGTGGTTGGGGGTTGGCTGTTGCGGTGTGCCGTATAAGTGACAAATAAACCCTTCAACTGGTGCGAACCCTCCATCATGACCAATTCCGCTGACAAGAAGTGGGTACATCTAGAATGTTTTCCAGCAGAATTTCTTCCCGTGACCACTGAAGTAGTGTCATAGCCTGTCAGTGCATGGAAGCTGAGTAGGGTGTCCCTCAAAGACTGTCTAAGTAGCTGAGATACCTAATATACTGAATAACCTTTCGGCTTCTTGGCTGTCCCAGCGATCACCCAGACTTCACCTACAGGCACGAAGTGCACCAGAAACAGCAGAATATCTGTGTCTGTACAGATTACCAGTACTCGATCATATCCTCTGTCAGCTGTTTCACATACATGCAGGATTAACCTCGTGTCCGCATCTTCATGGTTTCCTGAAAGCTTGGTTTGATTTCTTCTCGTTGATCTTGCAACTGTAGCACTGATGAATCCTCCTCCCATTACCATCTCATATCGCTCTGGTATAGGTCTTTGCCTTTTATCATGATGCCATCCGATAAGAACCGGGAAATATCAGACTTGTTTTCATCCACAAGACAATGAAGGTGCTCCATACCTGTGGACTGGGACATATAGTTCTTCAATAAGCTTGCGAATTGGCTTCTGTTTGGCCACTCTCTTTGATAGTTACACTGTCTTGATTGAGTCCTACCCTGTATAGCGATCAAACACGTCAACTCTGGTTATGTGTACTCCAAAGTTACGTGTTGGAATTTGCATAAACACACCAGCTAGGTCACCAAACGTCTGGCATCCACAGGGCTTCACAAGGGACTGTATCAGTGCATGCCCATCAATCAGCACACATATCTTCATGTCAGCATCTAGAACATTAAAATGTGAAGTCCAGCCATCAAGATGCTGATCAGGTCTGCCTTAGATGTTGTGTTCATCTCTCCTCCGGGCTTTGCAAATGATTTTGGAAGTGGAGACAGCTCATGGTTAAGCGCATTCACCATTTCTACTCTTCAACCTGCGATGACAACATTGAGCAGACGCTGCATTAGCTTCTTGTCAGCTTTGATTGTTTGTTTTTTCTACATTCTGTGTAGTAGACACTTTAGCTTGTACAGGCCAGCAAAGGTCATTGTGTGATGCTTCTTTAGTGCATCATAGAACCCTGCGATTCCCTCCGCTAATCGTTCCTTCACATTGGTGATGGCTGCTTTTATTCCTCTCTCTTATGCAGTTAAGAGATCACTGACCACCTCACTTGATGCAGTTTCTTTTGTTGCCAAGGACACCAGAGGTTTGTCCATAGTCTCTGAATAGGTGTCTCTACTCTCTTTGGCTGATTTCATGTGTAACACGAACACATCAAATCCTCGGATTGCAAGCTTCTTCACATCATCAGCACCACACCTTGTTTGAGATGGAAGGGTATCAGATCGGCAGAAAACAGACTCCTTATTGTCATCTTCTAGATTAAAGAGTGATACGGTTTCTTGTGAAATGCGCGACCGTTCTGACCATGTGACACAAAACTTGTCTCCAGCTTGGTCATTTCTTGTGATGCCGATGATGTTATTATGCATCTTGCATATCTTGTTGATCCATTCAGTTGCCTGATGAGCAGGGAATTGGTTGAATCACGTTTTGTTCCTCTTCACTAAAAAGCATCCATCAAGAAACTCTGCATGGACCTCTGGTGGTTTCTTCTCGAGGAGTTTCATGTCTGCAAGGTAAACTGACAACCAACATGCATAGTTTGTGTGGTCATATATTGTGAGCCAGGACAGCAACGCAGTGAATACTTCTAGGTGTAGAATCCAGCTCTGATGAAGTTCATGTTCAGTCAGCCCCGCACCTCTTAGGGAGTCACAAACCCAGAAACTCTAGTAGGGATCCTCCATCTTTAAATGCAAGGTATCATTTGGCGACATAATAGTAGTAGTAGTACTGCGAATTTGTCATTCTTAAATAACCACACATTGAGTATTGCGTAATATGTGTCTGATAGCATTATTATTTAACAGACAAATCACAATATATTTACTTTACACTAAGTTACTTAGTATAAAATGAAGTATAATTGTGACAATTCTCCCAAGAAGCAAATATTCCTGGAACTTGCACTCAAAAATATTGCTCCAATATTTGTCACGAGAAACTGAAAGGTTTGTGCAAGACACGCTAGGCTGAAAGACATTCTTATTTGAAAACAATTAATAAGCTTTATGAACATGTGGCCACTTGCCTTGATCCTATGGTTAATCCATATATTTGTCCAGAGGTTAATGAAATAGGTCAAATGTACCTGCTGACACACCTCTTCTTTATTACAAGAGATCAATTGGCATTCCTTTTATTGATATCTTACTGTAACAGTTGCAGAATCGTTTCTGTATAGAGAAATCCCGATCAGTGAGTATTTGCTGAGTCTTATACCATCTTTAATGGTAAAACTAGGGTTCCCTCCCCCAGAGCAATTTGAATCATGGTATGACGACCTGCGAAATCCGAGGTCATTAGATAATGAGGTATCCAGATAGTTCAATATGTGGTCTGACAGGGCCAATTTACCTGATACTTTGATGAAATCCTTAGTATCTGCAGATCAAGATTCCTTTCCGAACTTTAGAATTTTGCTGGTATTAGGATGTACTTTGCCTGTCACATCTGCGGAAGCAGAACGTAGTTTCTCTGTGTTGAGGCTAATCAAAGGCCATCTAAAGAGAACACCCTAGACGTTTTTTTCGATGCCAGCCTTTTCGAATAACTGATGTAGATTTGCATGAGGTAATAAATATTTTAAACATTATCATTTCGTTCTCATAAGTATGCACTTGAAATAAATGGTCAATCTGCTTATTAAATATTTAGTGATATAATGGGTAACACCCAAAAATCCTAACAATCTGTAAATACAGGTACACTGAACCAACACCAAGTATCATACCATGGGTATTTCTTCACAGTATTCACTTGAAAAAATACGGATTTTGTAGCTGAAACAGATGGACTTATTTACTGTGGTGCTGCCACCTGCTGAACTACAATAACATACACAATATCACATGGTACCCGAAGTCAGTACGAATCCACAGCATGGAGTTCAAACCGTCAGCCGCGGTGTGGTTTAATACTGAAAATACTGCTGGAATTTGGCGTCGCTCGGAGCAGCAATTTCGAACTTATTTCAGAAGAAATGAAGCAATATTACAAAGATGTATTCACGGCTGTGGGGCAGTACGAGAAACGATATCACATGCAACTAAATGCAGATGTGGTAGGAGTGATTCAGCCACCAGGGAAAATTTCGTATGCCACACAACCAAAGCTAAACGAAGTGCTCGATAAGCTGAAAGATCCGAACATCATAGCCGATGTTGACAAGTCTACTTAATGTGTTAGCAACCTTGTCATAGTCGAAAAGAAATCTGGAGCTCTTAGACTATGTCTCGATCCTGGATCACTAAACGCAGCCATCAACCGAGAGTGGCACGTCATACCAACGCCAGCTGACGTGCAAGCTCAGCTCTCTGGGAAGAACGTTTTCACGGTGGTCGACATGAAGGCTAGCTACTGGCATGTCAAGCTAAGTGACGAGTAATCTTACTTCTGCACTTTCAACACATCATGGGGAAGAAAACGCTTTCTTAGAATGCCCTTTGGGATTTCATCAGCCAGTGAGATAATGCAGAAGAGAAACGAAGAGACATTTAGCGACATTCAAAGAGTTCACGTTATTGTCGACAACTTGATAATTGCAGCATCAGATGATAATGATAATTACATCATCCTAAACAGAGTACTACAGCGAACATGTGACAAGGGAGTCAAGTTCAACAGTGACAAAATTCAATTCAAGATCAGTGAGGTCGAATACATGGGCAATCTGGTTTCATCTGAGGGCTTGAAGCCAGACCCCAAGAAGATAGAGGCAATCGTGAATATGCCCAGGCCAACAGATGTCACCTCACTACAGCGCCTGTTTGGTATGGTCAAATACCTGGCACAGTACATTCCCAATGAGTCAGCAATCACTCAACCACTGAGGGAACTGCTAAAGAAAGATGCCGAATGGGGATGGCATCCAGAGCATGACAAAACACTTGATAATCTTAAGGCTGTGCTAACCGGCAAACCAGCACTTGCTTTCTGTGATGTCACACAACTAGTCATAATTCAAGCTGACACATTGTAATCAGGCTTAGGCGCATGTATACTTCAGAAAGGAAAACCCCTTGCGTATGCATCTCGTGCCATGAAGCAGGCGGAACAAAACTATGCTTAGATCAAAACGGAGTACGTGTATGGCGGTCAGTGTGCAAACTGATCATAAGCCACTCGAAAGTATTCTGAAGAAGCCAGTATGCAAGGCATCACCATGACTACAGAGAGTGATGCTGCGGCTACATCCCTATGACCTAAATGTGCATTACGTGCCAGGGAACTACCTGCATCTTGCTGATACACTATCCCGTGCGTGTATACCCGGTGATGGCAACGCAGAGGTGGAAGAGGAATTGAGCAGAGTAGTTCACAGTCTTGTGCTCAACATCCCGGTCAGTGCGAACAAACTGTCTGAGATATGTTAAGCAGCTGAACAAAATCCAACGTTGACAAAAGTCAGCAATCTCATCATGACATGATGGTCCAACTCCAGAAAAAGCGTTCAACCTGATGTGTAAAGCTTGTGGAACATCAGAGATGAACTCCACATAGCAGAAGGCATCATATTCGTTGGTGAAAGGGTGTTAATCTCAGCTACACTTCGTCAGCAGATGTTACGCCTCATCCATGAAAATTAGTAAGGAGCGGATAAATGCAAAGCACGTGCACGAACTGTCATGTATTGGGATGGCATGCCTGGGATGTCAAAGGACATCGAAAACGAAGTCCTGAAATGTTTAGTGTGCATGAATCATCAGAAAAGCCAGCAACGAGAGCCTATGATACAGCATGAGATTCCTGATGGAAGATAGCAGAAGCTAGCCATGGATATCATGAAATACCATGGACACAACTTGCTGGTAGTAGTGGGTTACTACTCTAAATACCCTGAGTTCTCACAGCTTCAGAACAAGACAGCCAAGACAATCATCACACACACGAAACACATTTGTTCCCGACATGGGATACCAGAAATAAATCGTGAGTGAAAACATGCCTTTCGGTAGTCGTGACTTTACCCATGAATGGGGTATAAAGACGACAACGTCAAGCCCGACGTATGCACAGTCCAAATGGCAAGCTGAAAGCTTTGTGCAAACCCTCAAGGAATTGTTAAAGAAAGTGAACGAGGAAGGTCGTGAATCCTACCTCGCACTACTCGAATACAGAAACACACAAATTTCTGGTCTCCAGTATACTCCGTCTCAAATGCTGATGAGCAGACTGCTTTGGTCCAAACTGCCAACGACATAGAGTTTGCTGCAATCAAAGGTAGTACAAGCGTATGCCGATCTCACACGTTGACAGCAGCGACAGAAGCTGTACTATGACGAACGTGCATCGCTTTTGCAGAAGCTTAGTCCTGGCGATATTGTCCGCGTTCAGAGCTTGCTGTGGCAAGTTGGCTTCCTCTGCACTCTGTTCATGTTTCCCGGCCAATCATACAAACGCATCTTGTTTTTTGGGAATGAATGCATTCTACATCCACTGGCAGATCCATTTGCACAATTATAAGCGGCACAATACACCATTTTACACGTTTAACAAAGACAACATAGAACACGTAACACAGGTTAAATAAGACAACGGCGAGTGTTTGGCATATGTTTGTCAAAGATGACGTCATATTCCGAAGTTTTCCGAATATTCTATATTAAAGCTGTGGCATATTTGTCCATGTGAGATGCTAGCAAAGCAAGTTTGTTTTAAAATCACTGCAAGGTTAATTTTAGGAATTATTTAAAAATATATCTCTGATTGAAATTGATTTTAATAAATAATACTGACATTTTGGTTAATTTGGGAAACCTTTTCCAGTTGAATGCTTTTTCACCTTATATACGATGTTCATCATTTTATGAATGACTTACCTGATAATGTCACATGCACTGCAAAGATATTTCCAGATGACACCAAACTCTTCCAGGGTATAAGTTTCCATGAGGACTGTCTACAACTCCAGGATGACCTAAGTCGGTTAGTGGACTGGTTCCAGAAATGGCAGATGGAATTTATTGAGGCCAAATGCAATGTTCTTCATCTAAGCTCAACAAACCCATGTTATGAATACAATATGAGAAATACCTCACTGGAAGCAATAACAGAGGAAAAGGACTTAGGTGTCACCATTGACCTGGATCTGAAATTCCATATGGATGTGTCCAAAGCGGTGAACAAAGCATCAAGAATGCTTGGACTTGTTAGAGCAACATTCACCTGCATTGACGAGACGACACTCCCCAGGCTATTCATCACTATGGTACACCCTCATTTGGAATTGTGATTTGGTATCCAAGGTCCCGACGTGAGAAGCTGGAAGCCGAAAAAATCCAGAGGAGAGCCACAAAGCTGATACCGAACTGGAGAAATCTGCCATATAGAGATAGGTTAGAAGCCCTAAGACTCAGATCATAATTTATGCTATCGTAGGAGAGGAGGCGACATACTTCAGGTGTATAAGATCCTGAAGGGTATTGAGGTTTTGCACTGACGTCATAAAATCACGTGATGTTTATTGTTGCCGCCATGTTGGGGGTCAAGCTATCCCTGGATACACTGGCCTGGTATACTGGGAGCCAGGACACGTTCATGTTTGGGGTACAACAAATAAAAAATACATCGGTATTAACGACATCATGGGCCATACATGTGTTGCTGTAAGCTATAACAGCCGTGCAGGAAGGGACAAGACTATACCTTTTTATAGATTTCCAGCGGATCCGGACAGAAACAAACCCATCCATCTTTAAAATAAATATAAGCCTCCAATCGCCACATCGTTCTGCCTACTAGAGAGTCTATAGTCTTATTCAATAAATTACGATTCATTTTCACTAAACTGTTATTTGGATCGCACAAACATGCTAGTCTTTATGTACTAATACTTGATAGTCACACGTTGTTAACTACCGGTACCTCCAGATGATTAGCGATAATATAGATGTCATTGTTCACATTGCAAACCTTGTTCGCCACTTGCTGTGAAACAATTAATTAATAGCACTTGCTAGTTGAAGGGAGTCTACAATCAGGCGTGTTTGGTGTGACAAGTTTGTTTATTTATATTAGTTATAACATCAAAGCGAAATATGTGTGTGTGTGTCACTGACAGTGAAGAAATTGATACTCGTATTGATATATTTACAAGGCACTTGCTGACACCATGAGTTTGAAACGACTGGGTCAGTTTTTTCTCGAATGATGACAATGATTCAGATTTTGAGGGATTTTAAGCCAATACTTGACCTCGATTTATATGGTGAACATATATGCAGGAGGAAAAAATTACAGGGTCAAAAATTTAGCTCGACTTATCTGCCGGGTCGACTTATACACGAGTGTTTTGGTATGATTTAATTATGTTTGAATAATGAATAAATTTTTTACTAAACAATACATCACAAAGTGTGTCCTTTTATGACGTGGTTCCCACAAGCAATGAAATATTTTTATATGACATTTCCATGACAAAATTTCCCTTTTCCATGACAAAGTATATACAGTTTAAAGGTAGTAAATTAAGATATGTGCAAAAAGCATATCATATTTATTCAATGTAAGATTGATTATTGACATTTTTATGGTACAGCCTCCTTCTCACTACTTCTGTAGGGTTTACATCCTGATCACCTATTCTATTGACTTACAGTTCTGGAAGAAATTTCCAGCAAAGGATGACTGGAGCAATAATTTGCCTGAAAATTAACTTGATTAACGTTTTAACAAAACTAAGATCAAATTATATTTTTATTATTTAATTGATTATTGTTTATTTACAAGACAGAAAAGCTTTTACTTCAATTATGAGGCATTGCGTTTATGTTTGTATACAATTTAAAACCATGGCACAAATCTTTGCATATGATACCATAGTGGGTTCCAGTCCAGCACCTTATCACAGGGTAAGCCATTGGTGGAAGAGTCCTGCATATCCATGATGGATACATTTGAGCCTTTTACAGAGACTGATATCAGACAGTTGCTGAAAAGGTCATCTAATGCTTTCTGTGCAGTTGACCCTATGCCTATATGGCTTGTGAAAGATTGTCTGGATGTTCTGATAAACCCAATTACAAATATAGTTAATAAATCATTATCTCTTGGTATTTTCCCAAGATCCATGAAAGCTGCCCTTGTAAAACCATTAATAAAAAAACACACTATGGACTGTAATATTTTAAACAATTACAGACCTGTTTCAAATCTTACATTTTTATCTAAAGTTATAGAAAAGGCAGTTGCTTTCCATCTAAACAAATATTTAATCAATAATAACCTTAATGAATCACTACAGTCTGCCTATAAAAGTGGTCACAGCACTGAAACAGCCTTGGTTCGAGTGAAAAATGATATTATGATGTCAATTGATCAAGGTAAGCCAGTAATACTTGTTCTTCTGGACCTGTCTGCTGCATTTGATACAGTTGACCATAATGTACTTTTCTCTAGGTTAAAAGACATGTTTGGTCTGTCAGGTAGAGTACTTGAATGGTTTAAATCCTATCTGAAACAACGCTCCCAGAGAGTGTCTGTTCATGGTATTTTATCTGACATTCAGTTTTTGTTATCTGGTGTACCACAGGGTTCAGTTCTTGGTCCTCTGGTTTTCACAATGTATACCCATCCTCTTGGGATCATTGCGCAGCGATATCGGGTTAAATATCACTTGTATGCTGATGACACACAGCTGTATATATCACTTGATCCTGACAATGAGTTAAATTTCTCCTCTTCCTTGAATAATTTAGAACATTGTATTGCCGATATTCGGCTCTGGATAACTCAAAATCTTCTAAAACTAAATGATAATAAAACAAATATTTTATATTTGGCATCACCACATTGCGTTAAATCCCTAAAGACACCAGCATTACAGATGGGTGCATCTTCGATTACCCCTAATGGGTCAGTAAAAAATCTAGGGGCTATTTTTGACCAATGTATTAACATGCATGAACATGTCACATCAGTATGCTGAGCTGCCTACTACCACCTTAAGGACATCCACTGTTTAAAAGCATTCTTGACACAAGAATCACTTGTAACTGTAGTTCATGCCTTTGTTACATCTCGTATAGACTATTGTAACTCCCTGTTATATGGCATATCTGATTATAACATTAATCGCCTTCAGCGAATTCAGAATAGTGCAGCTCGCATTGTAACAAATACTAGAAAATATGATCATATCACCCCAATTTTTCAAAAACTACATTGGCTACCTGTTAGACAGCGTATTCATTTTAAGATTCTGTTAATAACTTATAAATCTATTAATGATATAGCGCCAGAATACCTGTGTGAACTGGTTTCCATTAGAAAGTCATCTAGAAAACTCAGGTCATCCAGTCAGATACTATTGCAGGTGCCAGTGTCTCGGCTCAAGTTATATGGTGATTGTGCGTTTAGTGTTGCAGCCCCCACTTTGTGGAATAAGTTGCCAGCAAATATTAGAAATGCGTCGTCTCTTGGAAATTTTAAGTCTCTTCTAAAAACACACCTATTTAAGGTCACTTTCACAGATAAATAATTATCTTTTAAATCATTACAGGGTTTTTACATATCACAGATGTAGTACAGAAAAAAGCCAAATCTTCTAAAATTAGGAAGTCAATCATTGAAAGGAAAAAAGAATGAGTGAGTGCAGGCTAAAATTGAAAGAGTGGCTTTTTAATATCAGCAATGGTAACAGCTAAGATATACGACTGTGAGTTGACCTCCTAGAGAAACATTCCACAGACATAAAAAGATCTTTTTCAATTCAATTCAAACCCTGTCCCGAGGGTTTGCAATGCACTGATTTAACAATTGTGCAATTGAGGTGTTTGGAAAGATTATTAGAGACATTGTGAGTTTCCATAAATGATGTCATAATATTATGTAGCAATCGTTATCTGTGTTTGTTGAGTTTAAAGGTAATATAGCATCTAGGCAGTAAAGTTGTTGATTGGTGGATATAATTGTGAGAGTTTGATGATTAATTTTCTGTATAAAAGCATGCATTTTGTAAAAGTAGTATATCATCTGTACACTGAATAAGATGCTTGCTGAATTTAGTCAAACAAAATTTTCTGTCCTTTTTAGCAAATGGCTTTTTCTTCATTTCACTTTTGTTTTGACAAATTCCAGTAGGAATGAATAATATCAGAAATTGAGTGGATTTTAATTAACACACACACACACACACACATACGTAGAAGGTGCATGAAAATGGTTTTATTACAATCCCCAATGAAGGTACAACTAATTTAAAAGAACTTTGTATGATATATTAACACAAGCACTGTCACATATGTCAAGCCTGTTACATATTTAATTCACACAGGGAAATCCCTCAAACACACTGTTATTTGGCCAGAAAACTTAAAATTAAATGGAGTAATGCTTTCTTTCATTTTGTTTTGAGGTAAATGAATAATATGACAGAACAAGCAATTTACACACACACACACACACACACACAAAAAAAAAATCACAGTATTCTGACTAATACAGACACAAGAGTAGTACAGTAACAACAAATAATGTTACATGAATGTTTTAGATGAAAGGCACAGGAGAGTGATTATTTCAAAAATAAGATCAATTAAAACTATCAAATCACTGTCATATAAGACTGTTAATACATATTTATCATTATGTGCAGGTATTGTGTAAATTATATTAGACAGTAGCAGCTGAATATTGTGCAGTAAAATTTACCTTGTGTATGTAAAACAATACTGAACTAAAACCTGGCTAATAAAACATTGAGTAAATCCAATGTTCACACACACACACACACATACACACACATACACACACACAAACTGCAACATATTCCTTAAACAACATATACACATAGTAGCATTATTACTGCTTACTATCTACATTTTGAGATCTTATGCTTCATTATCATGCACAAAAAGCATTTCTGACTTCCCTAGTCCACTCTCTTCAAAACTTGGAGGATCATGCACCAAATCGGTGGGCTGACAGTTCAGAATCTTGCGTGGAAAGTTGGTCACAATCTGAAAGTCATCTGGTGCTGCCTCATGAACAAATACATAATGGTAGAGATGCTGAAATTAACAACATAATTACAAAACAGGATTTTGCACATAAACAACTAAAAATAGCATATTACAGGATAATTCTTTGTGACAAACTTTCGTTGTGTATGCTATGTATTTTATTGGTATTACAGCCTCCCCTAATTGTAAGAAAGATGTGCAAAATTAGCTACCAATAAGATACATAGTACCATAAAAAAGAAAATCAACCCACTACCAAATGTTTTAAATTTAGTTTCTTTTCAGTCTTTTTATAAAACTATGAAGCTAGAGAATCAAATTAGATTAATCTTTTCCAAGATTGCTATGCCTTTCTTCGAATATGCTGCAAAAGTAGTACTACCTTACTTCATCATCTACCAAGCAGGAATCAATTACCTCCGAGAAATATATCAAACATTATGATGAATAGAAGAGCACTTAGAGCACAATGACTTCCATTACAATTATCAGTCTGTTTATTATAGAGGTCATTCAAGAGAAACTGCTCTCTTTAAAGTGCATAATGACATTGCTGGGACTCTTTGTGAAAGATCCATTATGCTTGATTTATCTGCAGCCATTAGTTAAATATGGTAAATGACTTGATACTACCAATGCATTTAGAATTTTCCTTTGGCATCAACGAAAAGGCCTTAACCTGGGGAAAATGAACCTCAGAGACAGACTCAGTATGTTTCAATTGTAGATAAAACATCACCAGGTGTATGTCTTTATTATGGTATACCACAGAGATCCGTTTTAGGAATAAAAAATTATATTTGTTCACAAAACTAGTTGGTGAAGTTATTAAATAGCATAACATTCCATATTACATGACTTTAAATTGGATGATATTTCGTTTTCAATTGATGCTTGCATTTTTTTCAGAAGCAACTGGAGCAGTTTTAGCAGATGCACCAATGGTTTCAACTAATACCGCAGAAATATTTCTTGGCTCAAACAATTCATTTGACAATGCTGTTGTTGATCAAATCATGTCAAAATATGATAAGCCAAAGTCAGCATTAGAATATCCTCTATGCAGTCACAAATTATATGATCAGTGTCCTCTTACACTTCATGTGATTATTTTAGCTTCAGGAATGATTTGAAAGAATTAGGTAATGAACAGAAATCTTGTGTTTGCAGAGATGCCAACCTAAGTAAAGCTGTAGACACGTCTAAATGCAAAATGACTAAAATCAGGATTTGATCAAGGACAGATTAAATTTATTAAACTTTGATGCTGAAAAAATGGGGATTTTGTACCTTCTGTTCCCTTGGTAAACAGACATAATAAAGGCTTTGAAATTCACTAGCATTTTCATATATTAATGCCAGTACATATTTCAAGATGCCTCATTGATTATATATCTTAATTATACAGTGTTTAATAATGCCTTACATTAAAGATAATTTGGAGTTCTGAATTCTACCAATAATAAAGTGAAAATTCATATTGCACTCCAACAAAAAAGAAGACAAAACCTGTGCTTTTATTTAAATTTCATCATTACATTTAGTACAAATCTGGGATATAGACAATGTGGATGTGTTTCCCAGTCTTCATACAGAGATGCAAACTTTATGGAACTTGAGAAGTGATATTGTGGGACCCTAATCTATATAGAATGCTTTTTATTGCAATATTCATTTGGGTTCAAGGTTAGCAGCAGCAACTTGGTTGGGCTTATAAATAATGTCCTTGCATGGTCAGGCATTGTAGCAAACCTGATAGTACGACAGCTCAGTTACTTATAATGATATATTTGTCTTATTCTTGCCAATGCTTACTGATACTGTGAAAATCACATCAAGCATAAGAAGACACCCTTTTATGACACAATTTAGACATATAGTGATGACATAATTTGTCACTTTAATGCCTCTGCAACACCTATAGCATACACATACTTTAATGCAATTATAACTTTACATAGATTATCAAACAATATTAAGAACAAACAAGTGACACAAGATTGATTCAGGATATGCAAAAAAGAGAGTTTAAAGGTCACTTAGTGGACATTAATCTTTTTATCACTTACCTTCAGTGAATCAGTACGAAGGAACCGTCTCTCCAGACGGATGCCATTAGGGAGTTTTAGCAGGATTCGGATTGCATTTGGATCATCTGCATCAGGTTCCTGATGATCAAACAGGAGAACTAATACAAATGTATTCAAAACAAACACAGCCTGTAATCTAGTGACATGGACAAAAAATTAAGCAAAAAACACTTCTTCTAACAAACAGACTTAAATATGTTATCCAATAATAAATTGACAAACAATTATTAAAGAATTACACATTATATAGCTCTATGTAGTAAATTACTAAATAAATTACTGTTAAATAAAAAAAAAATATATTCTGCAAATGTTCTTTCAAGTGCTCTGACATTATTTTCTTGTGTAACATCACAATTTTACACTTCTACAGGCCACATAGTGATAAAAAAATGCAGCCACTAAAATTTACACACTATTTTTTACTTCTCTCATGTATAGTAGTATGTCTTGCTACCATTTTCAATAGCATTATACAATACATACAATGCAATGATGGCTTAATTTGTATTACAGTCAGCGATGACAATGATTCTTTAGACTGGACTAGCTTCCTGTGAGAAATTTCTAAATTATAGCTACTAATACTGCTAATATTATAGACATGACAGCCATGACCAATACTCCCAGCTGTCTCTATCATCTCTTATCATCCGAGTTGCTGTCCTTACTACATGGCTAATAACTTTCAGCATACTCTAAGCTAGATATATTAGCAACCACGATAGTATTTCTAAATAAATGTTTTTATAAGCCATGCCACAAACTGAACATGTTTAAAATCTCTGGTATAACAATTAGTGATCAGATGGCAAAGAGAAGATATTATCCTGAAATGCATTCATTAGCAAATATTTATGAATATAATGTTTGTGTTCAGTAGACTGTATGTAAAGTGAACTATTCAGTAAGTGTTCAGATTTAACTGATTTGCCTCACAAACAACAACTGGCTCAGAATAAGTCAGTGATACGTAATGTTTTGTTCTGCCTTCTTAAATGTACACAACTAATATAATAATAATAATGTATATTTAATAAAGCGCCCTTACTAGCAGGAGCCATTCAAAGGCGCTGTACAAATAATATATCTTACATAGAAATAATATCAATAGTAAACAACATTAGAGATATGTGAACCATAGATATAGTAGGTCCCACCCATTAAGCCAAGACTTTGTGTCAACATTTTGACCCTTATTTTTTTTTGGGGGGGGGGTCGTATCTCATTCGTTTGGTGGCATAGACATATTAGGGTGCCCCCATATACATATTTTGTCTGGGCATATTTATACTATTTACTAATTAATTAATTTATTTTCAAGAGAGAGTTAGTTACTAACTGATGGCATATACCAGTAATTTATATTGTCTCGATTATTGCTGCGTTAGTGACCTAAACATACCATCAAAGGCTCAGTAGTAATTGACAATATGTCTAATTGTTTCTAAGTCATTGACTTCATATGCGGTTCATTGAATGTTTAATTACGCCGTTAATTTAAGTTTGAGGTCCTACGTATGCTCTAACAGTTTTGGTAAATGATAGTTATAATTTGCATTGGTACGAATAACGAATTATGAAAACAACTATTTCCTGCGTTCAAAATGTCACCTGGAAATACTGCAGGGAAAAGTTAAGATTTTTATGTCAGCTTAATGGATGGTACTACCATAAATCACGCTATTTTAGGTCTAAAAACGACCTCGGCTTAATGGCCGGGTCAGTTTAATGGCCAAAGACCTGCAGTATTTCTTTACATCAAATGCCCAGATCTTACATGATGCAACATGTTTTATTTCCATAAGCATAAGTTGATTTTCTGATTTACTGCCTGCATCCTTGGCAAGGGGACTAGATATGTTTAATTAGCTTATACATCAATTTGACTGCATCTTCATATCTTACTGGAGGTATCTGGTTACGTAGCTCATCCTTCTTTCTCTTTCTGTTCTCTAACTCTTGCTGTCGTGCCAGTTCTTCATCCAGTCTAGCCTGCTCTTCTTTTTCTCTGGCTTCTCTTTCCTCTTTCTTTTTCCTCTCCTATGAGACATGAAATGTGAATACACATACAACATTTTTGGATAGTTACTGGCCTTAAACTGGTATGAATTCATGTCTCTCAATAAAAAGTTTTTTTTTTAAACAACCAATGCACCACGTCAGTATAATAAGAATTATAAACAAGTAAATTGCAATCAACAATATGATGTCTGATGCACATTAAATTATAGACTTCTCATTATATTAATGTATCACAGATACTGATGTTTAACATCCAAGTAGCTAACCTGTCTGACATAAACTGACAAAATATGTCACTGGTTATCGTATACAGTCAGATTTTGTTGTACTGATTTCTAGATATTTAACTTTTTGTACACATGGATGTATTATTTATGCACTTGGTTCAAGGTGTACTCTTGGGAAGTCAAACAGACATAGGTATTATTCAAACATAACCCTGGAACACTAGTCCAGTGTTCTAATATTGTTTTTTGTTGAAGAAATATATCAGTTATGACGAGATAGTCTCAGTGGTATATTATTCCTTAACTGAACTATTACTAAAGATGAAAGACACAAATAGCCATCTTTAGTTTACTTTCTTACTGAACAAAATTGAAAAAGTTTACATGATTATGCATGACCATAGAATCCCAGATTAAGTGGAAAATAAAACTAATTAAATACTGTGAATGGTTACTTATCCAGATTTAGCATTGGGTAGATGTTATTTATTATATGCTACCTCGGTGTTCTAAGCATGTTTAAAAATAAGTGATTTTCCCCCATAAGAAACTACTTACTCAGAGAATGTGTACACAGCACAGCTATAATAATACTTCAAACAAGAGAGTGACATATAATGTCATGTGTGGCTCCAATGGTTCTAAATATCAGGTGGGAACAAATGGAAATCAAATCATAATTCAATGTCTCACAAATTATATACACAATATTGGAGTAAGTTCTGGTGAACATATGAATATTATTACTGCACAGTTATGGCAAAGTTACATGCAATTATGGCAATATATTGTTGTTTGTATATTTTGCATGAAAATTAGTTTAACCCTACATTAAGCTAAACTGGAGGTTTAGTCCCATAAATGTTTCCAGAATTAAAATTTAGTGATCTATATAAGTCAAAATGTTCATAGCTGATAGACTGAAAACCCAGTTGGCTGTACTCTGATAATTAAAATAAATCTGTTAATGCTGAGGTAATATGACAAACTACAAGGTCATTCTTATTTTACTGCATAACATGTTTTAAGTAATGGTTTCCATCTTTTACTTAATTACGGATAACCAGTTTTCAAAATTGCAATTGTTATAAAACCATCATTAATTACATTCTGTCAGCACACATATCTGTTTCATGGAAGTAGTTTAATATATCAGCTTGATAGTAAGGTGGACAACCTCTAAACATTATCAGCCTTGACTGTATGTTTTTAGCCAAGGACAGGCAATTATTTCACATTCTTTGTTTTTAAATCATGTTATTTACTCAGTATTGATATCAGCCATGATTGCGCAATCATGTCAGTTTGCATCAGGTTCAGAAGAAACTATGTAAATTGTCCTTAGTGGGTACTGCTTGATAATGTGACATGAAAAGTTTTTCTTATTTAATTCTTGATCATAGGATCGTCAAAGTAGAGGCATAGATACTTGAAAGACATAGATCCTTCAATAAACAATAAAGGTATGCAGTGGATGAAGCATGCATCCCCTGCCTTCAACCACAGTCATTCCCATTCATACACATAAAGCTATATCACTACCTAATAAACAATTTCTTCTAATCTTTCATATAATCATATGACTGTTGTTTAGCACTGTAGCTATCAATATTAACTACCAAACAATTAGTGGCTGGATCAAAACCAAAAATTTGTTTGATCAGGGATATGATTAGTCAGCTTGAATCAGGGTCCTAACTGATTTAGAATTAACAACTGGTAATACATTTAACTATTGTACTTTTGAAAGAACAAATGAAATGCTAGTTCATCTATAATACACCTGAAAACTACCCTCATTTGTATTACTTTCCATTTGGGAGTTAAATAATGATGAATATAGTATTTATACAGCTGATGTTGCTGGTAGCTATCATATGATTGTATTTCAAATCTTATTCACCTACTTCACTTTGTTTTTTCTTTGGAGTTACTTGTATCTTGGACAAAATAGATTTATTGTCCCAGATATTTCAAGTCCTGGATTTAAAAATGAAATCTTAGGATCTTTCATTAGAGTTTTCAGGATGTATATGAATCCTGGTATAAAGTACCCCTTTCTTACACACAAGGATATTAAAACAACCTATTACTACTTCCCACAGGTCTGCAAAATTTTGAACCGTCTTCTATTTCCACACCAAATTAATTGACAGTTCACCAGGAAATAAATGATGTGCCAATGGAACTGGAGATAAACAAAAAAGTTCCTGAAATTATTCATTATTCTTTGAAATAAACTTATGAGTGAAACACTGGCAGCTTCAGATCAAGACAATCCTACATACTCAGTTAACTGTGAACAAAAACAGAAACCCATTATTTTATTCTGAAGAACATTAATCAAAATAGTTGGTAAATATGAACTGATTATCCTCCAATAGATTTTGAATTAGCCTCAAGACACTGAAGATCAACACTAATTTTAATGCTGGACATATTTAGCTATTAAAACACACACACACACACACACACACACAGTTGTACCTTTTCTTGGTCTGCCCTTAGTGATTCAAGATATGCTGCATCTTGTTCCTCTCTCAGTATTTGATTAAAATTTCTCTCCTGCCTAGAAACAAAATAATATACAAATCATACATCAGTTATATACAGCTTACTATTTATACAAGCTTTTTGTAATTCTATGAACATTAATTACATATTAAAATAAAAACATCTACAAAGAAAAGATATTTGTATCAACCATCTGGTTTTTGAAAAGAATATTTGTTATTATGACCAATGACCTTAACTATCCAGATTATCCCATGAAGTTATTTTAAATCCCAACTATAAACATTTGGTCGTTTAATGTATGATCTAAATTGAATGCATGGTAAACGAATTTATGATAGTTAATTCAATGAATTGTTACATGACACAGTCAAATATCCTAGCTATTAGCACCAAAAATCATAAGAAATGGTTAGATTAATTTTTCTACATTGATTGGCTATCAGATTTTCTGTTTAATTTATTAAAGACTGATGAAGTATCAAGTTTCTGTCCAAACAACTTAAACAATACTTTCAAACAATAATAATAATAATTCATATGGTCTGTACACAATGTTGACCATTATACTGCTCTCTCTCTCTCTCTCACACACACACACACACACACACACACACATAATAGATAGACAAATAGATAGATAGACAGATACATCTATGACTGAATACCTCTCTATCCTTGCAGCAACTAGGGCAGCTTCATTATCTTCCATTGTCCTAGTTAAACGTGTGATGAGATCATCTGGCTCTGAAAACACCAAGTAATCAATGCAATTAGCTGTATATAAAACACATGCATATAAAACACATGGGTAAATGTCATGTTGTAATTTACTAAAGCTGGTTTGTTGGTGTGTACTTATACTATGTCTCATGAACTCAATAAAGACCTCTTCTTTGACAACCTTACCAGTTAATTAGTCAAAGAGAGATAGTGCAACACTGTCATTGCAGGAATGCTGCTTACCTATTGGTCCCTCTATGCGAGCCACCACTGTCATTTTATTCTGTCTTAAAACAATCAAGGCCAAGAATGGATATGTATTTTCTCTCAGTGCCTGTGATACTGCAAATAGTTAAACTAAAACATCAGAAACGTATCAAAGGCTGAGAAAATCTACAAAGGAAACACTCTGTTTCAAGAACCAAACATTGTTCACAACCTGTTCATGAAGCCTCTAAGTCAGGTTTTACTTTACTTAAAATTAAAACTGGAAACTGTAACACAGCAAGAAAACTAGTTGATAATATTTACCTCTATATCCTTCAGGACTGTTTGTATTACAAGCCCAAAATAACAGATGATTATCTACGTAAGTGATTACTGCTGTATTGCAGAGTGTATTCCTAAAAATAGAAATTGTTTATCAACATATGAGTGAAAATATCATAGGGGTATAAAGCAAAGTCAATTACTGCATAATAAGCACATTAAATGATTCTAATATTGCCACAGTAATTTTGCAGAACATCACAGAGAGTTGTCCATATTCATGTTATAAGTGTTGTCAAGTGTTCTGAATTTGTCATTTGCATTCAGTGACAACTAAAGTTATTTGTATTAAATGAGTCTAATTATAAAAACAAATTAGCACAGCACATAGGATTACAGCCATATATATGTACTCTATTCAATGTAGTTTTAACAGACTGGTGCTGTTATCTAATGTCAACATTTTCTTAAAGTAGTACTGATGACACAGATCTAATCTAAATAAAAACTAAATTAACAAATTATATGGACTGAAGATTTTATACATTTCCCTTACTATCAGGTTTTTCAAATGTGAAATGACAAATATGATATAATTTTAAATCCAATTAGAAATTCAAAACTATTCTTATTATTTACCACAAAAAGCAACTTTGTTAAAACAGATATAAACCACATCAATAGGTGACACCAACAGTGATAACATTTAATTTTTTAAGTTAGAAGCATAAATGTTTCATTCTTGGTTCAAGAAATCAATCCATTGTACCATAACATGGTAAATGTAACAATATCACGGCCAGAAGAAACATGCCACCAAATGTGATATGTACTTCAGTGCCAAGAAATATGGAAGCATAGTGAGTGAATAATCAGTATGATATAAATCCGTGCTAAGTGTACAACATCTGATATAACTGAGGGTTGCTGTTGCTAACATGGTACCCAAACTTGAAGAACAAATATATTCCAGGATAATTCCAGGGTATGCAACATGGTCATAGCCTGCTTGTGCCATTTAAAGGGATGAAAGGCATTAGTATACTCAATTAACTGCATTTCCCCACATGACTCATTTACCTTTGGTTTGCAATAGAATAATTAAAAGAATAAAACTTTTATCAAATATTTTACAGCTGCTTTCAAAATATGTTTCCTTGCCAATAAATGGTGATATGATTTACTGCACTTATACTTTACATGCTCCAGGCATTTGTTCACAATTAATTTTAATAATAGTAGTACTGACCTTTTGGATATTTAAATTAGTTCATTACAACAAAATTTGAATACATAACCAACTGAGGGGAGTTACAGGTTGTTCATCATTGTCAAATGATTCTTTATATAATGTTAGGTCTATGTCAGCCCACTGGAACAAATGATATTATACCAAAGTATTGACAATATTATATACTTTTATCACAGTATATATCCAGTATTAAAGATGGGTCATTTTTAATTAAATTATTTTTCTTTATGTTTAAAACATAGTTTTAAGTCTAGATGTAAAGTAACCGTGTCAAGCAAATTTCACTTTCTGATACAATTTCTATTAGTTCTGCCTATTTATATATTTTTTTAAATCTCTGATCAATTAATTCAAAATACTTTAAATCATTTTACCCTCTACCCTTTCATGCACATATTACATTTGGGCTGATACAGAAAATGTGTGACTATATCATGATAAAGTTATCTCAGCCATTTGTATAATGGCTACGGAATAAAAATAAATGACTTCTCTGACCATAAAAGTCAATCTGGTATGTTTAATGTTAATATATAAGGCTTTATAATCAGAAATTACCAGGCTAAGAAACATATGTTCTAAAATAAGTCACAAATCACTATTTAGTTGTTCTTCTGATAACCAGTAATTTCATTTTCTGTCTCTGCTCATTTGACAATTACAAAATATATGTATTGCATATCTGAACCAATAGCTTGATTGTTTTTTTCAGCTTTGATTTTAAGTTCAAGGACTCTTTCATGATACATATAAACCATGAGTAACATGTCTGTGATGCAACATAAGTTTTCACTGACTGTTGCATAATACTACATTTCTGGCTGACCTTGACATTGTGACTTGCTTACCTACAAAAGTCTGCAGTGTCTTGGTGATCATCACCATGGAGATATACAAGGAGGAATCTAAGTTCTTGCTTGGCTTCATTTAATGCCTGAAAAAAATTGAGCGATACTTTGGTTTATGTCAGTCATGGTAAAGGTTATAATAGGATTGTCATTATCTTACTTAGTGGAGCAATGTATAAACACAGTAAGAAATGGGAATGAACAGAAGGGATGATCAACAAATAATAATAACACATCTTCAGCTTTCTATCACGGCTTACACTTAATAAAACAGTAATATTAATGGCTTGCAGTTGATATTCATCACACACACACACACACACACACACACACACACTAGTTTAAAGTTTATCACAAATATTCACCTGTCAAGAATCCAGTTTGAGATCCCAATTCTAGGTGCATTAACATTTACATATTATATTACAAGCTTTACTTCTCATGAAACTGAACATATCAGTATTTCATTGTGTCCATATCAATTAGCAAACCCAACAGTTAACTCACAATTGTTGCATCAAGGTTTCTGCGATGGTTTAAATTTATTAAATACTGATCATAGTCACTAACCAACAATGTAATTAGTCTGATTGGAGAAAATAATAATTAAAGTTAAGAAATAACCTGGTGTGCCACATTAGATGTTGGGGTTATTTAGCTTAATTATAATTTATTCTTCTAAAAATATTAATTGCTTAAAATTACCTATTATAACCATTTGAACCTTACATATAATACAATAGGTAATTTTAAGCACTTATTATTTTTAGAAGAATAATTAAAGGATTTATTTGATTAAAACAACCTACATACTATTGAAGTTAGTATAATTAATCTAACATAACTAATGTGACAAACATTTATATATGGTAAACAAATGTAAATGACAAAAGACACATGGCATGTTTTATACTATATTCCTATCCATTCTATTCTTATTTTGTAGTATGGCACATCTGGTCATTTCTATGACTTGTAACATTTGTTCAGTGGTTAGCACATAATATTCATAATTAAGCATTATAGTTTACAGTTATTATTATTATTTTATTTCATCATGGATGATAGATGCATACAATTCACCAGTATCATCAATTTCCCAAAACGCATACTATTTATACACACATAAATCTACAATAATCTGCCCTGTCTGAGTAGAGTTTATGTATATGGCCAAGCCATCCAATGAGTACATGAAATGCTATCTGTCACTTGATGATACCTAATTGAGATCCTCTCATAATACAGTCAACCATTCTAGCACAGAACTATCATGTGGCAGAATTTGAGATATGTAAGATGACAATTACTATGATATACACAAGCAAGTAAACTAACCGTGCTGTATGTACCCTGGAAGAAATTAGGATGCTGTGGCCCATAAACTTCCTCGAACATCCTTACAAAATTGAGCACATCACCAAGTGGATTAGTTACATCTGTGAAAGGAGAAAACATTAATAGCCACAAAAGATTTATGCATTATATTTATAATAATATATATATTTAATAAAGTCACCTTACTAGAAGGAGCCATTCAGAGGGGCTGTACAAATAATATGTAACATAATAATACCCCAAATAATATATTTGTAAAAACCCTAAAAGAGATTTAAAAGATAATTATAATTTATCTGTGAAAGCAACCTTGAACAGGTGTGTGTTTTAAAAACGATTTAAAAGTGGGAAGAGACGACGCATTTCTAATATCTGCCAGCAACACTAAATGCACAATCACCATATGACTTGAGCCGAGACACAGGCACCTGCAATAGTATCTGACCAGATGACTTGAGCTTTTGGGATGACTTTCTAATGGACCCCAGTTCACACAGGTATTTTGGTGCCATATCATTAATAGATTTATAAGTTATTAATAAAATCTTGAAATGGATATGCTGTCTAACAGGTACCGTATATACTCGTGTATAAGTCAACTGGGCAGAAAAGTTGTGGTCAATTTTTGACCCCGTAATTCTTTCCTTGGCCATATGCTCACTGTATAAGTCAAGGTCAAGTATTGGCTTTAAATCCCTCAAAAATCTAATCATTGTCGTCATTCACGAAAAAGCTGACCCAGTTATTTCGAACTCATAGTGTCAGCAAGTACGTCATAAATATATCTGTATCAATTTCTTCACCGCAGCAACACACACATTCATATTTCGCTTTGATATTATAACTAATAAACAAACTTGTCATATCAAACATGCTTGCTTGTAACTTCAACTGGCAAGCATTATTAATTAATTGTTTCACAGCAAGTGGCGAGGAAGGTTTGTAATGTGAACAGTGATTTCTATATTATCGCTAATCATCTGGAAGTACCAGTAGTTGACAGCGTGTGACTATCTAGTATTATATTACGTCAAGACTGGCATGTTTGTGAGATCCAAATAACAGCTTGGTGAAAATTAATTGTAATTTACTGAATAAGACTAGTAGGTAGAGATGTGGCAATTTTGTTCCAACTGTGGCTCATAGAAACATGCCTGATTGTAAGTTCAATTGGCAAGTGTTATTAATTCACAGCACATATGGAGGTACTGGTAGGTAGCAACGCGTGACTATCAAATATTATTACATAAAACCCAGTATGTTTGTGAGATCCAGATAACAGTTTGGTGAAATTGTTATTTATTGAATAATAATGATTTAGTAGGCAGCGATGTGACAATTTTATTCCAACTCTGGCTCTTATTGGGTTGAATCCTATAGTGTTGTGTGTCAAGGATGGCCAAAAACATCTTTCCTTCAGCTGGTAGGAAATATGACATGTGTATAAGTCGAGTTGCTTCTGAGAACTCCCTTTTCTCTACCCAAAAAAGTTGACTTATACACGAGTTTGTACAGTAGCCAATGTAGTTTTTGAAGAATTGGGATGATATAATCATATTTTTGAGTATTTGTCACTATACAAGCTGCACTATTCTGAATTCACTGGAGGTGATTAATGTTATAATCAGATATGCCATATAACAGGGAGTTACAATAGTCTATACAAGATGTAACAAAGACATGGACTACAGTTACAAGTGTTTCTTGTGTCAAGAATGTTTTTAAACAGTGGATGTTCTTAAGATGGTAGTATGCATATCAGCAAACTGATGTGACATGTTCATATATGTTAATACATTGTTCAATTTTTTACTGGCCCATTAGGGGTAATCAAAGATGCACCCATCTGTAATGCTGGTGTCTTTAGGGATTTAACACAATGTAGTGATGCCAAATATATAATATTTGTTTTATTATCATTTAGTGTCATAAGCTTTTGAGTCATTCATAGCTGAATATCAGCAATATAATATTATAAATTCTTCACGGAAGAGGAGAAATTTAACTCGTTGTCAGGATCCAGTGATATATACAGCTGTAAATAAGTGATATTTAACCCCATATCACTGTGCAGTGATCCCAAGAGAACAGGTATACATTGTGAAGACCAGAGGACTAAGAACTGAACTCTGTGGTACACCAAATAACAAAAACTCAACTAGCAAAAATCCAATTAAGATTTGTATCTAAAACAGAATAACATTTTACAATAATACTTCTAGTATCATTATGTAACCAAGAGAAATGACATCAGTAAAACACTTACATCTTCTTGGATCCGGTCGTAATAATCGATCTGAAATAATAACATGTAGAATACATTTATAATCTAAATAAACTAATTTAGTTACTTCATTAATCATCCAGTATTTTGAAGAAGACTAAGTTTGTACTGAAAAGAAACTTTAAACAGAATTATCAGAGATTTATGATCACTCAGTAAGTCAACACACACACACTCTCTCTCTCTCTCTTGGCTGGTAGGTATTATATAACAACTTTAATTGTACAAAATTCTATATATTTTATATATAGCAGACATCAGGACTGGTTTGAATATGTCAATATATAGTTTAATAAGACAGTAGGTATGATGTCATAATGGTGTGCTTTACCCCAAATATTACTTTTCTAATAGCAATTAAGCTATAGGTTTTCTGACCTGGGTGTGCTATTCTCAGGTGTGATGATTCATTCTTTTAAATTTTGTTGCACAGTGACATAGGTGATGATGATTGATGTTTTACAGCCACTTTTGTGCACATGGTAGGCTAAATGGGCCGAGCGACCTCCAAAGGTAATGAAGTGAAGTCAAAGATGAAACACCCTTCAGATATGCTCATGCCAAGATTTGAACTCAAGTGGTAGTGATCTGTGGTCCAACGTGTTACCAGCTAGACCACGGAGGCAACCCACAGTGACACGGGAATTTGGTAAGATATTACACATGACTGATCATAAAAATTCACTTCACTGGTTTCAGTACCATGATGAATCATCCAGAATTTACATTCATAATTCTTCATTCTATGAGCTAGTGCCTTACCACCTCCCCCACACACAGATTATACAATAAAGATATGCAGAACAGTTTTTAAAGGAAAAATCATAAACACTCACAAGCAAATCGGAATATATCCAAGAATGTTGAATATAGAAATCTAATTGGGAATAATATTATAAAATATCCCCAGTCTAGAAAGCCTTGTGGATATCTTCTGGCTACTGTAAATATTCTGAAATAGAAGAGATGAACATAAAACATACACAGATATAAACCATAAGGATATAAATTAAAATAACATAAGATGTTGACGTTTATGTAGCACTGTTTTACAGCTACTTCTGTATGGAATAGTAGGCTAAATGGGCCAAACAATTTTTAAAGGTAATGAGCTGGAACAAATAAAATGAAACACCAAATAGACAAATAACCTTTCAATAGTTCATTTCAAAATGAGACAAATTAATTTTCAAATGCAATATTTTCCATTTCAAAAAGGGCAAATTTATTTTCAAATAACATTTTACATTTCAGAAATTGCATGTTCTGTTTCAAATACAGATGTTTAATTTCAAAAACTGGGGAACAATCTTTTATCTGTAACATACCATATGTGGTTATCATAAAAAAAGACCTTTTTGGTAGTTTGTCATTCATGACTTAGAGTTAGACTCACTGTTGGACTTTAGGGTTATATTTAGGATAGAGATATCCAACTTGTTTATGGATAAAAGAGAAATAAATAGTTTGAAATAGTAAGCAGTTTTTTTTAAATCACAGTGGATCCCCAGTATATATTATAAACCATTTATGACAGTAAAAACTAAATAAAAGTAGATTAAGAGAGAAAAAAGTAATCACAGGAATACAAATTATGACAAAAACCAATAAAACCCGAGTCCCTGACCAATCACTTTAAAAATTAACCATAAAACAGCAACAACAAGAGATCACTGTATTCATCCATTACAAATTATGTCAGTTTAGTTAAAAACAACACAATGGACTAATTATCACACATTGATTCTTATATCACTCTGTATACAGAGACAGAAAATAAAATTGTAATAAATTAGCTATATAACTCATCGTACATGTCTGTGTATGACAAGCTAATTTTAAAGCCCTCTACAATTCATATGAAGTTGTAATATGTATCTCTGGACTAGTAAATAGGTATAATTTTCTAATTTCAAATTTGCTTTGATTGTTTTAAATAAATACATAAGAAGCATATTCTTACTAAAATTTTGATTATGTTGACAACTAATGTGTGCATTAAAGATGGTTTCTAACTCTATTTATTCTCCAAGATCTACATAGGTTTCATGTTAATGATCTTCAATTTCAGTTAAACATCTGGTCTTAATACATGGACTACCACAACATGGTTTATTATGGCACAAGAGTACTGACATATCCAGTAAGAAGGAGAACACAAATCATCAAAAGATAAATTAGAAAGAGTTATGAATATTTATATCAAAACAAGTAAACCAATTCTCAATTATTCACCTTTGGTCACTTGGATGGGTGTTAACTAGTGGCATTCTAGGAACTCGCTGAACATCTGTGAATGCTGATGCTGTACCCTCCTCTTCACTAAGTCTGGCTTGAACAGCAACCTAGTAAATATAGATATCATCATAACATTTATTTATATAGAGTTAACTCTTAATTAATTGGAAAGTTAAGGGAACAAAGTTATAAGCTAGTAGTGTAATAGTGTCATGTTTTTAGAATATCTATAGGTGTCAAATAATATCTTCAAAAGACTCTATACAAATATATGTTGACATTTGTTTCAGGTTTAAATAATGGGTACAGAATAAATTTTGCTAATAGATTATAAACAAAAAATATGTACTGATTTATAGGAAACAAATTTATTGCAATAGTTTACAAAATTATCACAAGAAGACACCATTAATATACAAGTGCAATTAATAATGAAAAATAAGACTGCAATCAACATTTTAGGGAATTGTCTTTTTATAACTACCAAGCAAAGATATGTATCTCCATGAAACTGACAAAAACTGCTAATGAGGCATATCTGATCAGTTCAGAATAGCTTCATACACAAATAATATGTTCTGTACCAAAGGCATCTTATCTCACTAAAGGTTATACAAATTTCACATTACAGTGTATAACATTTAAGTGTATGTATAGTATAATCCTTTTCAAAGGAACAGTTCACATTAATTTAAAATTTTAAAGATTAATACAAGTATACTGAGACAAATTATAAATGATGTAAAAATATGAACATGATCAACTATATATTAAAGTTTGATGTGATGGTGAATCGACTATAACTGTGATCTGACTTGATACGGCTACATAATCCTTGTGCCACGTGAAGTCAGAACAAGTGAACCTTTCCTTCGCGCCATACAATATGGCATTCGAAGAAACTTTAATGTCTAACTTACTTACTTAAATCTGTGATATCAGGTAGCATTTGTGATTATTATTGGGGAAGTTTAAACTACCTTTATAAACTTTAAAGAAATATTATATGAGTGCAGTGTTCCTTTATATAACATATCATTACATTGTCCAACCACAGTGCCATTCAATCCCATGTTAATGTGCACCACCACTTGAAACAAATAAGTTTGTATAAGCATTCAGTTCAATCTGAGTTTTGCACAATACCTTATTGGGTATAATTAAGATTTTCATAAATGTAGATCTAGTTATCAAGCTAAAATGACTTTATTTATCAGAATTGGCCATAGTTAAATAACACACATAGGATAAACTAGCACACTTCCTTGTGATAAATGTCAAAATATTGAAACTAGAATTAGTTACTGTAAAAGTTATTGTGCATATGATTATCATTAGTCACTATCACATCAAAATTATGTAACATCACACAATGCAGAAGTTTCAATATAACAAGTATTTAGGAGTTTAATAAGTAAAAAACTCTACTTCTATATCCCAGTGGTGTTGCTCTAGTAAAGAACGACAGGTGTCCATTTCTTCAATTCCAGTTAGGTCCTAAAAAGATAAATAAAATGAGTTACACAACATAAAAATATATTTAAATTTCAGGCCACAGACCTAACAATACATATTTCTCCCAACATGTATGCCTGTTAATCAACAAGCATTTTTAATATTTGGTTGATATTTTGTTCAGCATACATATTTTGATACTTAGTCAATTTTCAAAAGCAAAATCTACCCTGACATAATCACACAGTACAAAATACCACACTCAAAAATTTAATTACTTAGTAATAAGAGAACTACATTTTAGCACAATAATTTGTTGCATCTATGAGCAACTATCTGCAAGTAAGAGATCAGTTTGGATATAATTATCTGGATGAAAATAGCTAAGCCTATAATATGTTGCATTCAAGTAGAGCCCATTCATACAAATTACACTTGCAATTTATTTTTCGATGGGCTCCTATTACAAAAAACAAATAATGTAATCAATTAACTGAGATTGCTTCAGCTAATCTATGAGCAACTAACTGCAGTTAAAGAGATCAGCTTGCATACAATTATCTGCTTGAAAATTGCTACTGGATCAGATCATCTTGGATAATCTCTATTAAAGCTAATTGAAACACTCAATGACTTGGCTATCGATGGTGAATGGGCTCAGACCATACAATGATACATACAAGTAACAAGCTGAAACTGAACCATTCGTAATCTATGACAATGTCAAGGGTCCAGTCCAGTAATTTTATTGTGTATATTAAAAATAAAGAAAAACAAATGTTTACATTTTGTGGAATTTTCTCAGTTTGTAGTATTATGTCCTGTGGTAATTTGTACTGTGGGATTATGTCCGGGTAGATTTTGTCTGGATACCCTCAAGCTCGAGTCAAGACTGTCACTGTCACAGTGACTGTCTTGAGTCTATGGTCTAACATACTGCCTATTAACAATAATTAACCGTAACCAATTACCACAACAGAAACATAATTAATTAAGCATCATTAATGTTACTGTAACAACAAGCGTATCTTTAATCAATATGTACCTGGAACTGCAACAATTTTTCTGTTTGTTCTGGCGTAAGATCCTCCGACCCCGCCATCTTGAATTAGTTGCCGAGGTATTCGCTAGGTGTGTGATGAAATAATTTCTTCAACCTTACTCATTATTTTTTCCTTCCATGAATTTTCCAACTATACATTTCTAGCGGTACATGAAAATTCTCAGATAATATTAGATCCGGAAATTGTAAATAATATCTTTGCTAGAACTTCACATAATTTGTGTGGTTATTTTCATCTAATATGTGCGATTATGTTAAGAATTACCGTGACAGTCTTTTAACTGTAACTACTCCAGGAAAATGTTATTAGTTTGATTTGAACAGCAAAGAATATAGGACATTGTTTCACTAAAATGGGTTTCATTGTTTTCTTATATTAGTAGAATAAGTGAATTACTGGGATACAGGCAACCGGAAATGGTTACATTATGATGTCACATTTCGGTTGACTTCCAAACGCAGCAGTTGGTACGGAGACTTTTTGGGAGGGATTTTTTGTGGAATACAAGCTAATGGTTAACACCTATTATTACATGACGCCCATTCGTAGAGATAAGTATGATAAACTGAGATGTTGTGTATATCTACATGATTCTGAAAGCGGTCGAAGCCAAACATTGTGGTACGTAGATGATAGATCTATTTAGTACACTCTAAGTTGTTTACGTTTGAATGATTGCATTCGGGTCGAACTTCCATTAATGCGTTATGATTTTGTCAGCTCCGTCTTATTTGTCATTCAAGATAAAATATTTAGTAGAATACTGGTCGTGATTGTATTAGTAATATAGAGTCTACTGTTTAGTAGTTATAAATCGCTCTTATGAGTGAAGTGAGAAAGTAGAAACTAATAACAAAAATTATTCAACACATTTATATCGTCATATTATGAAATTTGTTATTTGTTTATACCCAAACTACTACTAGATCTACTAATCTAGTAAGTACTTAAAGTAGTAAATGTTACTTCTCAGTCTTCAGGCACCAAATTAAAGTAATTTATACTGCTGGTGTTACCATTTCAACAATCATGGTAGACTATTAGTTGGTGTTGTTGTTGGATCTGGTGTTTTAATGAATTTAATTTCGGTTCTGGTTGAGTGGCGCAAATAAATTTATGCGCGTATTTACTACTATTGTACAATATATTTCGCACCCCATTTTTACAGTAGTCATACGAGACCACATTACCATTTATCGTAGTCATTCATCAATGATATCATACGCCGAGATGCTAATATATCTGAATTGATCTGAAAGATCGGGAATCGAACACGCGAGAAGGTCGTTTTACCATTTAGACACGTACTAGTCTGCAAAATGGGGAGGGGGTCCTTTTGTTCCGTTGTTCCTTTTGTTCCATTTTTATGCGTTCTGTTGTATACATAGGCCATCTGCTTATTAGTCAGCTAATCAGGTCAAACCAGTCAGACTGCACTTAACACGGCCCAGAGTTACTGTGTCAGTGAGCGTTTAATTCACCTTCAGAACTGGTCTTGCCTCGACTGGGGGTATACTCCGTGGGATCCCTGTTATTGATGGATGAAATATCACAGAAACCGAAATAACGCTGGAGTTCGATTCAACGACTTATATGGAGGTGTGAACGTCAGTGTCGAAGTAAACGTGTACTAGTTATGTAGGTCTGAATTCGATCTTCACGAAGTACAGATATCCTATATATATATATATATATATATATATATATATATAGGGCGCGTGTTGGACGTGTTAGCGTGTTGGACTACAGATCACTACCACCCGAGTTCGAATCTCGGCGTGGGCATATCTAAAGGGTGTTGTACTATTAAATATTTTATTAGTATTCTATATGATTCCCAAAGAAAGTGTCGAGCGTGAACCGTAAAGATTATTTCCCATTTTATTTTATTTCAGAATCCTTGTATATTTTAATCTGCCTAATCAGGGGTAATCCAAATCTATTATCGGTGTTGTAGTCTACCGAATTTAAAGGTTGCTTTCCTTATTTGGGATGAACATAAATTGTTTAGTGGTTGTGCACTATGATATATTAATTGGTCTAGTGACCAGCGCCGAGGTTAAATAACTCAACTCTACCTCAAATCATACCTGGTTATGTGATATTTATCAAAGTAGACACCCCTAGATCATATAATACTAATAATGTGCGATTTATACACCACCACATTCAACTATAATGTTCTGAGGTACTATACATAAAAATGGAACACGTAAGATGAGCTATCAAGTATGATACCAGTGGGTTCTGTTGTAGGTCTATAATAACAAATCTGGACCTTATGATTCTTTTTGGATGGTAAGGCTGCAGCGTGTTGCTTAAATATATTGGCGCCTGTTTATGTAGGGCTTTATAAGTAAAGATATTGGTATTAAAAACCAATCCTGGGTCTAACCGAAAGCTAATACAGGGTCTTAAGTCCAGGTTGATATGTTCACATTGACCTATATTTGACCCAAGTGGAGCCGCTGAATTTTGCAGTTGTCGAAGGTTTGACTGTCACCGATGTTAATAACTAACGTAATCAATTGCTTATCCCAGCTTGTAGCAATTCTATGGTATACCTGAAACAGCTAATTTGTATAATCACGTAGTATGTATATTACCTGAACTTTTCAGGTAGTATTCGTAGTACCGTAATCGGGTTTTCAGGCAATACACACTATCTGGAAACTTCATGTAATATTCATATTTACTGGTTATACAGATTAGCTGTAGAATATACGCCGCACTACGGTAATGCATCGATGGCATACACAACGTAGCAGCGTATGTGTATGTGAACATTTTAAATCCGTTTTAAAAATACACCTGTTCAAGGTCGCTTTCGCAATTTAAATTATCGTTTAAATCTCTTACAAATGATCTAACTAACTAAATAAAGCAATAAACAGATGGTGCTTGGTCTGGTTGATCATGATAATGTAGAGTTTTTTCATGACTCAATTGAATTTCCCGGTAATAGACCCATTGCATAATGACGTCAAAAACCAAAACAAACCAGGTGCGCTCTGCATTGTGGGATTTATAGGGGGTCCGCTGAGCGATAATATCGTGATAATCCCGCCATTTTAACCGTAAACGTCAATGTTCCGGATCTGTCATAATCATTCCAAAAACTAACTCCTGCGTACCGTATTGTCATGCGACTAGTAAGCAATATAAACATTTAAGTTGGCATGTGTTGGCCGGTGGATGAAACGCTGAGAAAGGGTTGGGTAGTTTTAATTCGAAATGACAATCTGCGAGTCAAATGTTTATAATTACAGTGTAGTAGTAGTAGTATTTATTTCCAATTTCAATATCAAATAGCGTATGCATAATGCAATTTTACAAGTATATTACATATAAAGAAATTGGGGGACCAATGTAGCCGAAGCTGTCTTCCCATTGACCCCGAACAATCATAGCTAATAATAGTCAGCTCGATAAAACGCCGTTTGTGTATTTGCAAGTCTGGTCGTGTGTGTATTGGAAGTATGTGGACCAGGTACCAAGGAATCATATAATTACCTAGACATGTGTGCATTGACAACAATAAGGTTTGTTGCATTTTACAGATGTAGGTAGCTAAGATGTAACTTTTCAGGGTTTTCTTAGTTTTTTATCTTGAATTACAAGTGGAAAGGGTACTATTCCAATTGTTCCATATAATGGGAAAATTCACTAACGGCAACGTACTGGATAGTGCAGAGTTACATCGAGGTACATGCATATGACTAGATTGCCTTGTCACGCGATTTTCTGTACCTTAGAATTTAGACGGAATAGGCCATCGAAGGATATAGGAGGTCTCTTGCTAATAAAGTCGTCCATGAACAAACATACGTGGTATTGATACATGTCACTTAATTTTAAGATTTCACAGTTTTTGAATAAGGGATCCGTATGATTGTTATAACCCGCATTATTAATAATACGAATAGCTCTTTTCTGCAAAGACATAGTTTTCTGAAGGATTGATGAATTGGTGTTCCCCCAAATTAGTATACCATATGAGATATATGGTTGTATGAGAGCCAGGTATAAAGTTTTCAGACTATTTTTTGGTAGGAATTTCTTTACTTGTTTTATGCCATATAAGGCCCGAGAAATCTTATTTTTCACGTAAATCAAATGATATTTCCATGAAAGAGTCTCGTCCAGAAAGACACCAAGAAATTTGGTGGTTTTCTCTTGGAATTGAGAACCAATTTGCTCTAAATGAGTACCAACAACTGAAATGTCCAAGATGTTAAAATCGAAAATTTGGGAACCACCTTTGAAAACCATATATTTTGTTTTGTTTTTATTTAGCGAGAGACCATTTGCACAAAACCATTCAAATAAGTTATTAATTTCTACATTTGCCCTTTGATATAAGGTGGAAATATCAGTATCACTAATGACTAAAGAAGTGTCGTCTGCAAAAGATAATATTTGGGCATTTGTGGATTTTGATATATCATTAACATATATTAGGTATAGCAAAGGACCTAGGATATATCCTTGTGGTACCCCACAGTTCATAAATTCAATATCTGACTTCGTTTTACCGATTTGAACATATTGTTTCCTATTCACAAGATAATTGCGTAATGATTGACTGAAACAGTGAAAGGCGCAAATAAAGTCTAATTTACCAATATTATTATGCATCAGATCATAGATAATAATATTGGTAAATAAAGTGTAATTTACCATATTATTATATCCATAAATAATAAATTAAATTTACCAATATAATACTGGACTCTATTCTTCTTCTTTTCGTTAAATATAATTTTAGTGTGATTTACTATGAACACAACATTTTAACAGTCTTTGTTATGTGCAGTGAATATTATTGTACTATGGTATGTAATGTTGAATATTACGCTTTACTATCATTTTCTAAAGTAGCAGTGACGGACGATTAGCATATAGTTATAATCTGATTTTCAGTTTTGGAATACAATTTTTCAACAGTGCCGGGTTTTTCGCTGTCGAAGCAGAGTTAAACGGTACGCAGAAGTAAGTTTTTGGCATGATTATGACAGATCCGGAACATTGACGTTTAAGGTTAAAATGGCGGGAATATTCCGGTATTATCGCTCAGCGCCCCCCCCTTAAATCCCACAATGCAAAGCGTGGCTGGTTTGTTTTGGTTTGTGACATCATCATGCTTCACGATTATTCCCAGTATTTCCCGGTAATTCCCAGTATTTCCCACCGTCCTGGGAAATACTCTTATTTCCCGGCTAATTGACAACCCTGTGTGTACCTATAGTTTCTAACCTCTTATGGTAAATGTTTAGAAGCAAACAGATGAAAGTAACTGATTGTCTTAATCGTTTATTGTGTAAGACGACTTGGCCCAGTGGTTGAACAGTTTACTCTACTTTTTAGTAGCTATTCACTTACTATACTTACGTTACAGGTTATTTGCGGTGTATAGGTTGATATATTATCATAAGACCGATAAGTAATCGACCAACGCATAAAGATAGGGTAAACCTCTCCATCTAACAGCCATTACTTGCATTAAAACAACACTCCATCCTGTACAGTTCTTGATGTAGTATAGCTCTAGTCAGAGGGTGGATCTAGGCACTACACCCAAGGTGAGGATGCAACATGATACAAGTCAAACTGCTCCCCCCCACATGGACACAGAATTAGAAAACTATTTAGTGGCTAGTGGTCTCAACAGCCAGACGATCATAAACCTAGCAGAGAATGGATTCACTAACAAGGTACTGCTTGCCAATTTTGAGCCAGATGACATAGATGAGCTCCATATTGAACTTCTGGCACAGAAGAAAGCCCCGAGGAAGCTGTGCTCTGCTCATATGATGGCAAACATGATACAAGGGGGTCGAACGCTACAACCACCATCAACTACCCCCATCAACCACCAACAAAACGTCAGCTCTAATCTGGCGACATTACTGGGGTTTGGAGACCCCCTCTACTATCTGTTGCCCAAACAGAAAGTAAAACATCTGGACATCACGGATTATATCAATGCCACAGGGCAAGAGATTGAGGAACTTCACTCAAGTAATGGGAATACAAAAATTGTTGTGAAGGCGAGACCAAAGAAAATCTAATTGGAAAATGTGAAGCCCATGCAATGGGTGGCGGCTCAGCTACGAATCATGATGGAGCTGCCGACACAGAGTGGGCTACAGAGGGGTGCCATTTTTACTACATAGCCTATACGGTCAAGATTAGTGAAATGGCGGAAGGCCATCTCTGGCCTAGCGTTATGGCATTCGATAGGATTTACCGCCAACTACAAGCACAACACGGATTTAGGTGGGGGAGTGACACCCCTCATTTGACAGCTGTGAACCTGAAACCTCAGGCCACATGTACAAGGAAACAACCCAGGGATGTCGTATTCTGTGCAGCATGCCTTGTGGCCTTCTATGGACTGTTACGTAAATCCAACCTGTTACCAACATCAGGCTCCAGTTACAGCAAGCTAGAGCATTTAAGCAAAAACAGTTTATGCATCACACCACTTGAATATAGCCTAACAGTGTTGTGGTCAAAGACGATTCAGTACCGAGAACGTGACTTCAAGGTGTTTTTGCCACTTGTAACGGATCATCCACTGTGCCCAGTGACAGCTGTAACTAATCTGCTTCAATTGAACACTAACGGTGAATCCACTGACCTCCTGTTCTCGTTTCCTACCCCGCGTGGGTACCATATATATACTCAGCGAGAATTTGAAGCACGGCTCCATGCATTTTTTTCTCTCCCACCATCCCTGTAATTATATGATTTAATATCTTTCTCTTAGTCCTTAGGTAGCTAGTTCGGGTTTTCGTCATACTATCAATTTATTATTATACTATAGTATATTCAATCTTTGAGTGCGGCTGCATATTTTGTATGTTATGTAATGTTATCCATGCATAATTATGTATTTCAATAAACCCCCTTCCACCACACGTGTGTGAGTTGTGTATTTACCCGCTATACAAGTCACGTTATCTTTATATCCATTTTAAAATTATTATCTGATTGTGTTATTTGAATGATAATATGTTCTGTTGTCTCTATATAACAAGAGAACTGTCAACAAATCACGTGTTTAGAATGTGTTCTTGTGATTTTAGTTCAGTTTGTGTATCTAACAAAACTGGTATTTCAAACTAGACCGTACACAATTGTTGTTTTCTTTAAATGTACATTTATTCCAGATATAACAAAAGTTAGCTGGTCACGATATTAATGTGAAGCTGACGAACCAGTACAAGTAGCAAGTCCAGAGATGCTTTACAATTTGGATAAGTGAGACAGGATGAGTACGGATAGAATCAGTGACAGTACTGGATTAGATCCCAAAGGATTGTCAACGGCTGTAGTGAATGATCAAGAATCTATGAATCGAGATGAACGCGTTGAATATTGTCATACTCCAGATCAACAGACTGATAACGAGGAAGATAGTCACTTCGAGGGAGAAGGGACAACAACAAGCGAGGCTTTAGCCACCAAGAACAATGATGAGGTTCATCCAGTAACGCAAAAGGAGAGCCCAGACGATGAACACCATTCGTCAGAAAATGGAAGAAACGAACTCGTACCATCAGTCATTGACCAGACGACCGGTGGCTGTATCTTGGTGCCAGAACAACGACACGCTAGTCGATCCCAGTCGATGATAGAAACTGGTGAACATCCGCCGACAAGGCCGAATTATGGCGCAATACCTTCCTGTTCAGATGTAGATCGTGTGTTTGCTTTGGTGGAAGACTCCCAGAACGATGACCAGACCGATGACATTAACCCAAGCACGTCTGGACTCGAGGAGACAACCAACTCTGCGTTTGGTCAGATGCCTGGGATGACGGTCGAGATAACTAGAAACGAAAATGACTTGTCGCCACAGAAACTGCCAGAAAGCCTCCGCTACGTGATGCTAAATGTGGTTGGTACGAGGCCGAGGGACGAGATAAAATTTAGGAGATTGAAATACAGAGTTGAGTCTGGTAATTGCACGATTAACAGGTTTATTATGTGATGGTTTGTTGTTTTGAGTGAAATAACGTTATAAGATGTTTGTCGGGGAAAGGCGTATGGGTGTGTGTGTGTGTGTGTGTGTGTGTGAGACCTGTCGTTTATGTATCCTTTTTACTTTTCGGTTAAATCATTTATTAATAACTAGCTGGCAGAGATCAATATTATTCAGTGCTAGAGATAAGTTTCATGTCCAGTATGATTGAATTGAGAACGGCAAGGAATATTACTGTCAAAGCCAGGTTCTTATCCAATAGTTCACCAGCAAAGCTAGGTATTCTCTACGACTCCGAACTGTAACAGGAATGTCCAGCATTAATTATCGCGCGTTCATATCCGTAAATTAGTTCAATGTGCGAAGTTCAGTTAATTGGCACATTCGAGATTTTATTGGCATTAATGTGGGGTTTACATTCTCATTCTCCGTGATGCATCTGTTATTAGAAAGTCAGCCACTAGTTCCGGAGAGTCCGTTTGTACCGCGAGCCACCAAGTCACAGTTACCACATACTGTGCTACGTCAACAGAGTAAACGGGTCATACTAAGCCGTCACAGATCAGTGGATCGTACAACGAGCGTGTCGACATCAGTTGAGGCGTCAGCGGATCAATCCTATGTATCTTTATCGTGTTCGGAAACGCAACAGTCGGATAATGTATCTGAGGTGCCGTCTGTACGCACAGAAGAAGGGGCTGCACCGTCTGGTTTGATGCACACGACGGGACGCCAAAAGCGAGTTCTCATTGTGCTTGCTCTTAATGATCTAGTTTCATCTATGTCATTGTCCATTTTGGCGCCATTCTTTCCCAAAGAGGTATGACTTATTGTGCGTTCGCTTTAAAAATAGTTCATTGTCATCATCTATTTCTCCGAAATATATTATTGATTCGCGTGAGTGAATGATGGGGTATTTTATTTAGCCTCGACTGCCAATATTTTAGATGAAGGTCAATATACGCTGTCAAGCTAAGGTGTTATAAATTATTAATAACTAACGTAACATTTAGCTAATCACTGGTATCCCTACGAATTAAGAATAGTTCAAGAGCAAGAAACCATCCAATATCCATACATGCCAGAAATGTTTTCATGTCCGTTGTTTACTCAATTGGGTCTGATTCTTATGACCAAATGTGGTCGCAGGATTGTAAACAGTGGTGTAGATTTGTGTCTACACTTGATAGGTATTTTATCGAAGCTCAGAATAAAATGTGTTTATTTTTTATCATTCTTGCTAGTTATTGCTGCATTGTCAGCGTCAAATATAGAATATTGTAACCACCAAAATATTCGCGTGATATTAACTAGGCGAGTTAAAAAACGCGATGTAATTATGTCATATCACATGTTTTGTTTTTCGGGGTGAATCCCCAGGCTGTTGCTTATTCAACACAGCCTCTATGTTGAAGTGGTTGAGAAACTTCCTCCGCCACCACTCATAGGGGAGTAGTAAGGAAAGGTGGAGCCGAAATACCCTGAGGGTGGTACAGCCAGAGTGTTTTACGTCCTCAGGGGGTCTTTAACGTCCCCCTTTATTTTTAATAATTCAATGGAGACGGCAGCGCCATTTAACGTGTTCACCCACCCACGATGTAGTGAGCCTAGAAATGAATCCCTGGAATAGTTTCGACCTCTTGCTGGGATCGAACCTTTAACCCTTGGCACCAAGTGCCGGTTGCTTAACCGCTAGACCACAGGAGCTCACTATCACGACTTCCATTTTATATGGTTAATTTGGACCCTTCAGTTGCACAGTGGACAGAGCGTTGGACTGCAAACGTCCAGGCTGCGGGTTTGAATCCGACTCTTACTTGTGTTTGTCGGTTGTTTTCCTAGTGAGTCGCTCATATGTGGCGAATGTCAAGGCTAGACAAACTATCCACTCACTGACTAATCTGGTTAATTGTTTGATTTATCTGAATCAAAACACGCGCTGTTTCACCTGTACAAAGCATTGTGAACGGGATATATTAATTATGTTTTTTAATTGATTGAATACAATAATGTATATTTCGCAGGCAAGACACAAAGGTATAAGTGACGCCCTGTCAGGTTGGGTTTTTGGTATATTTGCGCTTGTTCAGTGTTTGACCTCGCCCATTTTCGGAAAATTGGTGAGTATTATTGATAATTTTCTGTTTCAGCTTCAACTTAGAGTAGTATTTTATTTTATGTAATTAATAGAAAGACTAATTTGATCATATTCATTCAGAAAGTATATCCACGAAAACCTTGACAACACTAGCATAGGTCAGTTTCTGTTCTGACAAAAAGATGGTAACAGAATGATAGGAGAAATAATTAACAGTACAGAGTTTTCAGCTCTGCACTACCATGATGTGCCTAATTCAAAATATTGTTCTCCTTTGATCTGATTGATTTCAAGTTTAAATTCTGTTTGTTCACATTCATCAACTGTTGACATATTTGGAATACGTACATACACGTGCGCATTTGGAATCGATGACAAATTCTCTCCCTCCAGTTCTAGATCCCGGCTCTACATACCTGTTGTTCTCTCCTATCTATTATCCTGTCAGTCTGTCTGTCTCTCAGTGTGTCGGTTCATACTTCTATTAATCTGTTTTTTTGTCAATATAGCCACCTATAGTGAGCCAACAAAACCTGTATACTTCCATCCCTCTCCCCATATTTCTGCCTAGCTTCCACCTTTTATTTGTCATTGTCACGTTCCTATATCTATACAATTACATGTTTTTCTTGCATTTATATATATAAAAAATATCCTGTTTCATATCACACATTAAGGACATGAATTACTGAATATAATGAGTGATATTTCGATTCATCATTTCATGCATACAGCTGCCGCGTCTTGGTGCTAGATTTTTATCCCAGTCTGGTTTGTTCTTTGCCGGAGGATGTACTATTCTTTTTGGGTAGGTTTGTTCTCCTAATCTCAGCTAACGATGTAGTTTAGTATATCGTTAACTCACATTTCGGTATTCCGGAGCTATAAGTATTTCATGTGCTCTATTCTAAAGTCTGAAGCAGAGATATGGTTTTCGGTTGTCTTGTTCTGTAGTATTCGTGTCATTTTCAGATTACGTATCCGCGATTGGATACATACGTATGCGTTCGTGTATATGTACTTTAAATATACTGTGTTATTAGTGAAGTCTATTTTATTTTTATACCTTGCAGCATGTTACAGTATGTGTCAACTGAGGACAACGGATTTCTCTTTATAGTTTATTGCTTCGTACTTAGGATGTTTATGGCTGTAGGATGCGCTGCCAATAGCACAGCAACCTTTGCTATCGCGGCGCGCGCATTCCCTGATAATCCAGCCACCGTTTTTGTGAGTTAAATACGAACTTCGTAAACAGACAATGTTACTGATTTGTGTGGCTTTTTATATTCCCGCCGTTTTAAACTACATGTAACATCGTAGTTTACACAAACATGGTTTCAGACATTTAAAGAACACAGCCTCCCTCCCATATATGAGATGTTTATTTTTTATTAATTTCAGGGTTTATTGGAAACAGCTGTAGGATTTGGCTTAATGATGGGACCTGCAATTGGTGGAGTCTTATATGAAGTATGTGTCAATCTAATAATATAGTTGACACTGTGTTCGATTTTTTATTTAGGTGACTTATTGATAGGTCAACTAAAAGATGATAAATAATCATTCAGCACTTAAACAGTGTTATAAATTTTGAGGTACCTTACGACTGATTTTCTGAATTGCACTGTATCGCCACTTTTTCGTTTTAACCGTTACGTTTGTCAACAATGATAGAAAAGGGAATAAAAAAATTAACCATTAACAAAAATATATATATAAACAAACTGATCCATCAGGCATCTATCCACACCAAAAAAACTTGGATCCAGCTAGTGTCAACCGGGATCATGGACTTGACATCCTCTATGGGATTGTTATAGTCTCCTTATGAAGTACTCTTTCACACGCGCACACACAAACATACACATTAATTCGTATAATTTTACAATCAGTGTATAGAATGTATGCATTAATTATTTATTCTCTATCCGTTATAATTTTGGAGACTTATGTTGGTCATGTTTCGATCAGGTTGGTGGTTTTTTAGCTCCTTTTGCTGCCATAGGTACTGCCATGTTACTTATCGTTCCACTTGGCATGTTTGTTCTACCGAGCGACGCAACAGGTAAGCTGCACGCGCACACACACACACACACATCCATGCATCCACATCGAAAAGACCAATAAGATAAGATAAAAATTTATTTTAGTTCGGTAATACATACACAAGAAACATTAGCTAAAAGCTATTAACAGAATATAAATAAGATGACAGTATGATTGAAAATTGAACGAATTTGATACAACATATCATGGATGAACATGATGAAGAATTAATCTTGATTAGTACATTGAATATTAATAATGTATTATCACATTAAATTCAGTGAACGATTAAAACAAGAGCAAATAAGACCCTTCCATTTCTTAATACACCTTCTAAAACTCCCCTCCCACTTACAGAGAGGCTAGTCAGATATTAAAAATCTCGGCATGGAAAAATAGCTTCGCTAAGGTTAAGTCCCCTGATGAATCACCCAAAACGAATGCGCACACGCACCCGCCATCTCGGCGATGTAACTGGTCAGCACAGACCTGTGGTACACATGCAGGTTAAAACCCCGATCGGACTATGTCGGAAGGATGTTTCATCTTTCACTTCGTCTTGTAATTCACTCGGCCCATTTAGCCTACCATGTGCATAAAAGTGACATTAGAACAATGACGCTTGCATAATTTATGTGAATATATCGAAAACCAAAATTATACCACTACATATTTTTGTACTTTATTATCGGTGCAGGCAATGTATTAAACGCAGAAGAAGACATATCTATGCGTGACTTCCTCCGGATACCTGCAGTCACCATTACCGCAATGGCTGCCTTTATCGCCTGTTTAGCATGGGTCATGCCCGATCCAACCCTGGAGCCGCACTTAAGTCGGGTATATTGCCTAATCTCTAATAATATTCTTAAACATTACGCTGCAAGCTATTTGTTTTCCCATGTAGTCGTTAAGAGAAGCGTCCTGAACCTACTCAGAACGAGTAACCTCAGTAATTTAGTTTAAAATAGGTCGGCTGCTTGTTGAATTCTTATGCCTTTTTTCCAGTTCAACCTTAGCCCTACTATAATAGGTTTAATATTTCTGTTGATATCTGCGTGCTATGCTGTCTGTTCGCCTCTCTGGGGTTGGGTTGCCGATAACGTGGTAAGTGCCTGTTTATGTTTGGTATATTTGTTTAAGGGAAACAGCTGATATTATTACTGTGTATACAAGGCATACCAGGTAGCTGATTCATTGCCTCATACTGTCTAAGAAGCTAAGATTCTCTTTATTGATATACCTCACAAATGAGATGTTTTTTGGTGATAAGCTTCATGTTGCTACCTTTTTTTTTATTACCGCACCTCGTACGTCGCATGTCCGTGCTTCTTATTTTCAGTCGGATAGCGCACCTATGATGGTGATTGGTTTCGTTGGAACTGGAATTGGTTTCCTCATATTGGGTCCCTCCCCAATTCTATTCATACCGGAGAAGTTTTCGTAAGTAGATGGTCTTGCGTTTTCTGATGGCTATTAAGCAGGTCGCATGCTTGCCTCTTTTGTTTTGGTTACAGTAAATAGTAAACACCCAATTCTGTTTCAGACCACTTTGGCTGGACATTGTGGCCTTAATTATCATAGGATTGAGCATTAGTCTGGCTTTAGTTCCCACCTACGATAAAATCTTGGATGCTGCTGAGTAAGTACTCTTTATTAGATGTAATGGAAGTTTGGTGTCTTTAACGGGCAACCATTTAGGTTTTATGTGTCCGATATTTGGGAACAGTGTTATTATATAAAAATAATATGGACTGTTGTAAATTGTTAGAAAAGCCGGAATACCAGATACGTTAGCCAACTGTAGCACCGTGGCTGGACTTTGGAATGCATCTTACTCATTTGGGTAAGTAGATGGCTCTTTAAATTTGTGAATACAATTTAAACTATGATCAGAAATCGCTAATTAAACAACATAATTAGACGTTTTCAAATACTGAACAAATCTCTCGTTCAAACATGGTTGATGCCCAGTTCCTATTCCTGCAGAATTTTGTAAAGTTTATATAGAGGTAATTGTATGTGTATATTTATCGACTTCACCGTCAGATACACCCCCCCTTTTTTGTATCTGATAATCTATCCAGATAGTTGCAGACATACGTGTATCACGTTATATATATGTAATATTGTGTACTCTTTCAGTGAGTTTATTGGACCAGTGCTAGCTGGTTGGATGATGGGAGCGGTGGGGTTCCCGTGGACGATGTCTGTTGCAGGATTTCTGTGTTTTTTTATGGTAAGCTGTTACCTTATTTTATTCAGCGGAATTCTTGAATTGTGTGTGTGTACGTGCGGGCACGTGTGTGTGTGGAGATAAGAGAGAGAGACAGGGGTAGTTGGGTTGGGTTAGTACTCCTTGGAACTCGGATAGTAGATATGTTTTTCTTTCTTTTAATGGTTGAGTTTTCCATTTTGCTTTTAAGTTTAAATGTATTAATCTTTTGAATGTTGTATTTTAGTCGATCGTCATGCTGATCCTCTTCTTATATGAAAAGAAGTTTGGTCCAGCTGGAATACGAAAACAGCGACCTGTAAGTGACATAGAAGCCACCGACATCGAAAATAGGTCAAATGAGCGAACACCTTTACTGTCAGCAGCTAGGACTTAGTTTCATAAGTTGGTACTTAATTCATGAGGTCGTGACTCGTTGTAGAAGTTGTTGAATACTCTCACAAGTTGTACAATCTGTTAGACCTTTGAGATAGTCATCACATATCATGTTCAGCAAGTATAAAAATTAAATTAAAACATCAACATTTGCATTTTCGTTTGATTCTATCTAGGGAAAAAATACACCAGTAGTACTAAGACATCAATATTTTAATAAACAAATTAAATAATTTATACTAAAAGTGTATTTAGACTTTTACATGGCGGACAAACAGCAATGTGTATATTTATTCAGAGACGATGGAGTTCCTTCTTCAGACTTGATAAATTTACTGAACAATAGACCTGGCCAACTCATTTTGGCGGCCTTTTACACTTCAGGTCACCGCCCAGAACAGCGGAGGCGGAGTTTCATGGTTTTCAATGAAGGTCTCGGTTTGAACAAAGATATACTGCGTAATACAATCGGAATTCAGATAGGAAAATACTTCCAGTGATAAATTAGTTTCTTGTTGTTCAGCGTATTCCATTATTAAATGTTGTTTTTGTCGGCAAAGTGAAAAAATTATTTCTTTAGCGAAGTCAGTATCGTTTATCGCTTGAAAATTGAAATGGCGACAGACGGGGTTTGTTTACATTTTAAAATCAACTCACGGTTGGCGTTAATTGACGTGAAATAATACCCAAATGCAATATATCAATGCCGGATTATTGCTCTATCAATCAATACTTTTGTGTAACGCAATATTTCTCCGATTTGATGAATATTTTCTATTCACACTCGTTTGTTTATTAGAATTATGCTATTTATACCGGCGCATTATCACTAACGTGCGCATGCGCAATGAGTCTACTGCTAGACGATGGCGAACGTTCTACACGAAAAATGGCCACAAATAAAATAAATCATTGAAGATATCTCTTGTCCTGGTAAAATGATAGTATTACAACTGCCTTGTCCATTTTCGATATTATTATAAATGGCCAAAGATGTGTATTGAAGAAACAATATGGGAAAGCCATTGCCTATAGGTAAACTTTCGCTACGAATATGGCAGTACGTTTGTACACGAGAAATGTGTTTTGTGAACCACCACATAGAACTTCCAATTTAATTTTTTTATTTTACTAAAACAGTCTTCTTTGAATAGAAATATACTAAATATCACCTTATTTTTCATCTTCCTTTACTGACTGTTGGAATCGTGGAGTTTTATCACCGGCAATGATCGTTAAAATATACAAACAAATCTCGCGTACACACTGAAAAGGAACGGGGGTCCACTCTGCGATTAACACGACCCGATTGTAGTAGCTCTAAATCCTGCCGCCAGATTTCACTAGCTTAATTGACAAGGTCTATTATATATTGATTTTTTGTTGATATGTAAATATAGACATCTTTTGTCCAATTCGTGCGGTTCCAGTTTGCTCTTACTTAATATGTTTGTGTTGGGACACCAAAGGAAAAATTAGTGACAGGTACTAAATATTTTAAAGGAATAGTTCACTCTCAGATAATATGACTTAAATGTGTAATGCTTATAAAAGTAATCGAAAATTTCCAAATAATAATCACGAACTATGTCTGATATAGATATTAGGAAATAATCCTAATTACCGGAGGATAGCCATTACGGCTTCCTTGAATGGCAGATTGTGTGGCTGGAAGGAGAAAAATCACGTGTTCTGACGTCAAATGGCACAAGAATTATCTATCCGTCTTGTTTCAGGTCAAGTCAGATCAGAGATGCTCTGACTTAGTCATCCTCGTAACCTTACAATGTTACACCCCACGTGCTCGAACTACTACTTACTGACGCCGACGTCGGTTCATTTACATAAATCTCAGAGATCGGCAAATGCTTCGTGTTACAAGAGTACAAAATAATCTTTGTGGCAAATTTTACTATATAGCTATTTCAGTAACATATCAGACTGTTTTGACCAATTATACGTTAGTATTCGTAAATACCCATCTGTTCCGAAATTACAATGTTTTACCTTTTTAAATGGATATGATCGGGTACAAGTGACGTCATAATGTGTCTAACTTCAGAATGGCGACGCCCGCGTACGAGTCATAGTCGATTCACCGGCACTTTGAACTGAATTATTTAATATGTGGTTAATCGTGTTCATATTTTGACATCATTTATTATTGTGTGAACATGTTTGTATTAATCTTGAAAATTTGAAATGGAGGTGAACTGTTTCTTCAGGTACTTCCTGTTGATTCAATATAAGTGGCCTATTTTGAAGGTCAAGTTATTGATTATAAATAAGTATTGTATGGTTCTAATGCCATCCATCGCGAAGTTATATGTTAGTCGCAGTTTTTAGGTCAAACTAGATATTGCTCTAGTGCATGTCGTGTGTGAACTTTTAGTTCAAATCGTGACAAGATTAAGTTTTAGTTATTGGAGATTTAGGAAAAGCTAATTATAAAATTTAAGCAGACACCTAGACATTTGTAATTCTGGTACAGTATTAGGTAACGTGTTTGAAATCGAACTAACGTGAAATAATGTAAGACCCTCTTACAAACAATAATTCTTTGACGATGTTAAGTGATAAAAGCCTTTATGATTAGTAGCATCATGACGTTGCCTCCTGCGAAACGAAAGTAGATTGTGATGTTTCCAAAATAGAGTAGCGTCACTCAAAGTTGTGGATAATTGGTTTTCAAAAATATTAATAATGGGTGAATTGGCAGTTATTTTACTTGGCTAGCAACCTCAAATGAGGGAGACGGGAACTAATTCTAAATAAATTTAGAATTTATACTAGTTGGCATATTTGGTGGAGAAAACCCTTGCCAACTGCCTGGTTGAATGAAAAACTACTCCTACTAAAAGGCTACTATAGTGCCGCGGCCTCCCGCACAGCATGAATAGAATAGCACTAAAAGCGTTTTTGGATACGACTGAGCTGTATCACTCGAGAGATTCTCCAATATAATCAACCGCCAAAAGGGACAGACACTCTCAAACTGGTAGCCGATACATTGTGTAAGATAATTTATGACATAACTGATAAACTGTGGTAATCGAATGTAAAGGGAACTGGAAAACACGTTCACTTATTCATAGTTTGATTTTTCACGTTTACAATTTGCGTTCGGTATATTTGTTCATATATGAAGCTTATCGACTAATTAATTGAACAAGTAACATCTAACAGTGATATGAGCAGTCACATAGTTTACATTTACATGAGAATGAATTAGTTTGCAACGACAGGAACTTTGATAGGTTTGGCACCAAATGATATATGACGTTGATGTTAGAAACGCGTGAGTCATCTAGAGTTGGGATGGGAGCTGTTATAAGCTTGATTAAAAATTGAAAATTAATATGGAACACTCTAGGATAATGTTTCATGCTGAATATCATGGCTAGATTGGATTTGACTTCCGAAGTCATCTGAGGTCATAGGAAGACACAAGTCACCCCCCCCTCCAAGATTCAGCTTGCACCACTTGTACCTGCAGCAGCATTGTTCGGACAAGTTTCAGCTTGCATTGACTTCAATAATTATTTACTATAAAGTGAACATGACGTAATGTCATTTCAGGCGCTTTATTTACAGAGCAACGCCGGGTACCCCGCTAGTTTTGCATAAAAAGACTAGCACGATCAGTGACATAAACTATTTTATACCGATCAACTTTGGAGAACCCAGAATCCGAATGTAATGTCGCTTGAATTATACAAACAACAAACTTCCATTTTCAAGCACACAATGACAATGATACAATAATAGCATCTCTCTACTATCAATGCCTACTTACTGTCATGTAGATGAAGCTATATGTAAGCTCTAGCCCACTCGCTCTAAAGTCCATTAGTGAATGCTGCGTGTCGATAAATAGGAATTAAGCCACCTTAACTGCAATAGCAACTTACTGAGCGATGTTAGCAATTGAAGTATTGTCAATGGTTTAACGTATATTTCTAATGGTAGACGATACTAGTGTTTTCTCATCACACTCGATGCATATTTTAAATCATAACGAAACGATAATCTCCTTCGCAAATCGTAAACGTCTATCTTGATGGGAAGATTGTGTTTTCTGCTGAAAGATGGAACTACCAATTCGAAAATCTTATCGGCGGCGATATCCCAAAATAGCAGTTTACGGATGCATCAATACGTTGTCTATTTCAAGATGGTATCTTGTTGTTGTTGTTAAGTCACTTAGTACCGATGTTTTTTTTTTGTTTGTTTCTAGGCTAATCGGGATAGTTGAGGTTGAGAACAATCAAACGTTTTGATAGTCTAACACTGATTCACGATGTTGAATTTTTAAATAGATTTTTAGACTTTCAAGACGAGAATCATTTAAATGATAATGAATTATATGGATCCCGGTTTTACGAATGCATGCAGTCAAAAAAAGGTTTAAGCCGCCAATTTCTATTTACCTCGTTCTTAATATTTTTAAATATTTTTAAATTGTTCGGCCATCGCCAATCGGTTACCATAGTGATGAAATAAAGGATTGTTATAGCTTTATGTAGTTATCAAGATCGTTGACGTAACTAATTAATTGGCATCCAACATGGTGATGTTGTGTTATGTGGGTATTTGTAATGTTTGATAAAGTGATAATTTTGGCCTGGATTGCATTCTAAATTGTGCGGTTCTTTATGGTTTATGTACACAGTCTGTTAAGTTGTTTGCAACATTATTATTATTATTATTATTATAGGATCATTTTCTAATTATCCCATCGTACATTATTTATTTCATTCATTTTAACGCTGCTTTGGATGTTTTTTTGATGCGAACTTTACTGATCGCGAGGCCATATACAAGGTGAAGCCAACGGCCCTCTTCCTCACATGACATCTTCCAAATCAGTGTATCATGTCTGTATTGTTGTTGGATCACATTATTAATTATTATCACAATTAGTTACTGTCTCCAATAACTTCACGTAAGCGGATAGTTATATTTCTGGCAACAGGAACTGTTCAAAGGTTTCGTTAAACAAATTATCTTAGCAGAATTAACTCTCGTCCGTTGTAAGTTTTGTACGTTTCGAATGAATGCATTACCTGTTTATTCGTTTGATATAGAATTATTGCGTCTAGTTCAACTGGTAAGTGTATTTAAGACATTCGTTCTAAAACCAGAACCACCTAAAATGTCTCCGATGTTAAAAATAATAGTCTTGTTACGCTTAATGAAATCTGAATAGAGCTGTGTGGGGGGGGGCATATTTCCTGTTTAAAGTGGTTTTGGGGAAAAACGGGACGTCTGAAAATCAGATAATAGACACTTTTTTGGTCTATTTCAGATTATAATAAATTATTTATAGCAATGTTAACTGTGTGGTTATTCTTACAGGCGATTACACTATTTGATAGAATCGATAATTTGTTGCGTGCAAAGCGTAATACTCTGTAAAATGAATAATTCCATTGCTTGGAATTTTTCTATACATGAAAAGGACAAACGTCTACCTCCTGCTGAAATCAGGCGAGCTGCCGATTCTACTTCACTAAGTCAGCGGCATCTAGCAGCACCATTTAAATATTCATGCTATAACGATTTTAAAACATTCTTCTGGCGATTAGGTTAGACGTGATCTTTTCTCCCAGGTTCATTGAAGATGCCTGAACGGAGTTACATGAAAAGAATCGTTGTCTCATTGTGAACTGGCACACCTTTCTCATAGTTGCGAGTCTTTGTTATGCCCATATTATAAAAAGAAGACATTAATATTGAAAACAAATGATTTCTCCTGCCACTAAGTACCAGAGAAACAGATGACTGCATTATGTCACACGTCCAGAAGAATGATAAATAGTGCATAATGGTGTGAACCTTCCAGGATGCGCTTAAAATGGAATTTCTATTCAGTATATTAATGTTTTTGGTGTAAATCATCCAAGCTTGGGATAAAACTAAATTAAAAATTAATTCTGAAAAGTAGTACAACGAGTTGACAACTCCCTGTGGACACAGTGTCACAGGGAAAACTTCCTTCAGTGAGCTACATCCCAGGCGTGACCAGTTCTGAGAGTAAAAAGCCTGTCCAGTTCGGAAATATTTCCTGTCTATTTGTAGATAGGTGATTCTTCTATGCCGTGGAACATTTTATTGTGATCACAGAAGCCCTTGGCGAATGTTATATAGCTTGGCCTAGTGCCGGGCGGGGAGGGGTGTTTAATTTTTGGCAGGGAACATAAGTTTCGCTGCAGCACTGCCCACCTATCTGAAAACGGCACGAAATCTAGAACGATTTGCTTAAGAACATTATTCATAACTGACATAGATCGGCGCAGTGTAACCTAATATAGACGTGTCGATCGATGTACTCTGGACTATGATCAATACGGTTTGTTGATGGAAGCATGTTAAAGCCAGATCGATGCCGACATCCAGTCATCTATTTTCACTTTCTCTAGTCACGATCTCGCTAATTTCCAGTTTTCATCCTGTGTGTATACCATTTCTTTCTCGATGGCATGCGTGTCCCATCCACCGATGAACGGCTAATCTTATTGAAGCTGATATTTTGCTTGACAAACTGAAACAATTTGATCTGTTTCAAATTATGAATATGAGAAAGGAGGGCAGTACTTCATTTTCGACCCCATTTACCAAAATACATTTTCTAATCAGGTGAGCATATATATATATATAGTTATATATAGTTATATAAGAGTCGTTGTTTAAATATTCTTGTGGTGATAGTACAAAGAGCCTTGAAGGAGTTTTTCTTTCCTTCTGCGCTAATCTGTTCACATTAACGTGCAGGTATATACTGACTCAGGTGTGGTTGTTGACTATAGGGTTGATGATGCTGAACGTTGGCAGACCAAGCAGTTTATATAAAGAAAAACATCTTTCTCCTAGATAACAGTGTCATAGATCGACGAGAATGTACACAATTACGCACTTTATACATTCTGTTAATGGTTTAAGACGGAAACGGAACTCGGAGGAGACCAGCACGTACTAATTGATCGTAGGTAAAACAAAACGTCCACACGAATTAGTGAATGAGTAAGTGAGTACGTGTGTGAGTCAGATAGTCAGTCAGTTAGCCAGTCAGTCAGTTATCCTGTCAGTTGGTCTGTGAGATTATTGGGTTGAAACGTCAAGCAACACTTCAGGTAGATATAGTTTCTTGATGAATTGATTTTAGGTTTCTGATATGACTATGGCAGTGTGTGCATGTTCATATATATATATATATATATATATATATATATATATATATATATATATATATATATATAATTACAGTTAATCTATATAATCAGGTAATATGTATATTACCTGCCAATATCATACGCTCAGTCTTGAATATCCCCCTTTATACAACCAATTCAATGGAGACGGCAGGGCCATTTAACGTGGTCAGCCACCCACGATGTTGTGTGCCGAGAAATTAATCCCGGTAAAAGTTTCGACCTCGTGATAGGATCGAACTTGTGACCTTGGCACCAAGTGCCATGCTTAATGCTAGACCACTAGTTATTCACTATATATATATATATATATATATATATATATATATATATATATATGGGGAGCATGAATGTGTGTGCGTGTGTGCGCGCGCGCGCGTGCGTGTGGTGTTTATACAAATAATTAAGACACTGTCACAGGTGTTATATTTTTTTAATTCAATAGGCAATTAGGCCTCGATACTAGTTAAGGATATAATTAATTACATATATAATTATCAAAAAATAATGTTATATATAAGGGTATTTTGTAACTAATAGAATAAATAACAGAATTGTCGAAATTTGAATAATCCACTTTTTTGTGTTTTTATTATTACCACTAAAATAATATAAAATATTATATGCCAATATTTATTTCTAGACATTTTATCAACAATATTTAAAAGTTATGATAACAATTTTAACATAAACATAATTATCAACACACACACAGACACACACACATACGCACAAACACACGCACACACACAGACACGCACACACCTTCAGATCATGGTTCAAATCCGACTCATAACTGTGTATGTGGGATGCTTCCCTAATTAAGCTTCTTCGTCTGGACTTTTTGCCGGTTATAACAAGCGCCGTGACTAAACAAAATACTCACTCTCTCACTCAATCAGTCACCTTCTTAGTCCAATGTATTATGTGATAAACTTCAGGTTATTATTAAATATCCTTAAATCCAATACCTGCCTTGTCAACTTTGTCATTGCCCTAAATGTCATTCTCTACATAATGTTAGGCGTTATCAAAACCACAGTCATATCAACATTCGTCTTAGAAATAGTCCATGCAGATAAAATGTGATTTGAAAGCATGAATCAGTAAGGTGAGTAAGTGGTCAGATTTGACTTTTAACGAGAGCAGAGAACTCACTTTTAGAACTAAGTAGCCCTTTAATTAATGCACTCACACGGATTGGATGAACATCCCCTAATTATAACAGACTCATCTAAAAAGCAAACGGTTGGACTTCCATCCATTTGACATTGACACGAATAAACCTCTGTAAAATAAAAATGTTTGAAAATGAATTATTAATACTAATATCACTGTAAAGTTAAACATAAATTGTTAAACTGTTAAAATTGTTCCTTTATGAATTAGCAATAAAACATTCATAACAAGTTATTGTTGAGGTTAGTTGGTCAATATGTAAGCAGTCTTTTAATATTAGTTATATTCACTAGCGACAAATAAATGCTCGAAGGCCATCACTGAGAAGTTCTACATATCCCGGTAGAAAGACGGCATGATTGATAAATATATTATTTATGAGAAATAATGTTTATAGCTACGAAAATGTTACTCACGGTCATAACTATCACCAAAGACCCTTCAACAACTGTACCTCCCATAGAAGACCACGCTTCCGCGTTGCAATTCTCGCCATCACATACACATATGAACGTGCCTTTCGTACCTGGTGGATCAGAGCTACATATATACATACCAGATTCCGGATGAGCCATATCTGCTGCTGCCAGTTCCTTATTCCGACGACAACCTCGCCTAATAACTGATTAAATGTTCCGCTATTAGTTTGCGTCTTCATAAATGCACCAAAAGATAAACATCGAAATTTGACTTTTGAGTGGAGAAAGATTATTTTAGATGCGACAGTCCATTTAAGATAGACGCTATCATTACCTCCCGTACTGTTGTGTTTCGCGGTGTAGCACACTCCGTCTACACAGGGAACAGTCGTTGACGGTGCATTGGTCTCTGAACAGGAGGGATCCGTAAGGGAATCGCATGATATACAATCGGGGCCGGAATCTGAACAAAGAAAGTACGCACAATTCAGTTCTTGTTCACATGGATTCTGGCTCTAAAATGCGGTGAATGAGAAGCGTGATTAGTGGCTGAGCGATACATGTATAATAAAGTTGTTCAAGAACTTTGTGAACGGTTATATTATTGGACAGTTGTGATAAACAGAGAGCACTCGAAGCTTGTTTGTCATTCGACGGCTGCCAATGTCTCCGTGATGCACATTAAAAATAACTCCAACTAAGGAAGAAAATAGGAAAAACTAATGATAAATGATTGAGAAATGAGAAAAGGGAAGCTAACATATAACTGATTTAAACACTAAAGTCTCAGATTAACGTGCTGATTGGTTTTAATCACCTTAAATCTGACCCGTAAAATAATTCCAATTGTAAATTATTGCATTAAATTTAACATATGTTTTTAAATGATAGTACAATGAAAAACCATACAGAGAACTTGGCAAGAAATCAGACTCCTAGAGCTCAGTAATGAATACTGGTAGATTATGGCAGATAAATCAAAATAATAGAAGTAATCGTTTCCATGATGAGTCACGCTATGATGCATAAAGATACAGTATTTATATATTAAAAGGGACAATTAAACGATTACACGTTTTTCGTAGTAAAGAAAAAAGGCTTTCGTGCTTTTTGCTAATAATTCTTTCTTTCTGAAATTGCTGCGGAAGTATTGCTTTAAACTACCATACCTGAAAGTTCATTTTTGCTGTAGTACAAGTGAGCATCTAGTGGCGAAAATGGCTTGATGTCCAGCAGAGGAGTGCTACTGTAGCAGTTTGTCCCATTTAATGGTCCTATGACGTGACACTCGGTGAGGCTGATCTCAGACACAGCAAAACCCGTACAATAAAAACACTCTGCGCAGACGATAGCACAGTCAACAATACTTCTTGTCGTCACTGATATTTCCCAAGCTGGTTGTTCAGTAAAAAAGCGAAAATCAGTCAGCTTAAAAAGGAGTCCTTGTTCGTTGCACGACGTCACACAGGTCATCCACGCCAAACTGGCCATCAGGCTGAAGATGGCAGCCATTTTCTGACTGCGCCTAAACATCATTGGCGTCTCTTCGACGAGTGATTTCGAATATGTCCAGAGCAGCCAACAGGAAAGAGACTTTAGGGAGAAGAGTTCTTATCAAACCAAAAACAAACACCAGTCTGTCGGTGTAACGAGACAAACACCCTTATATGGTCCTCTTCTGGTATATGGTCGCTCCACTTGGCCAAAAGTAAGCGATAAGTATCAGCCAAAGATCAATAACAACTGTTATTACTCAGAACTGATGACGTCTGGCTTGATGGTTTTTTGCGGCGTGACTATATATACTATATACATCGCATATATATATATATATATATATATATATATATATATATATATATTATATATATATATATATATATATATATATATATATATATATATATATAACGTCGCTTAGGAAACTGGATTGGGTAAAAATAGAGTATAAATCACTACCGTGAAACTTCGTTTAGTACAAATCGTACGCAGCTAATATCTATCTTTTCACGATACATACGTTATTGATATAAATAAATATTGTTTAGATTACTGGCACTACTTAAGCAAACGATGTCATTGATCGGATATCAATCTTTGAAAAATATTACTATTTTAATATTTCGCAACAATCTACATGAGCGCGCTACGAGTGCGAGATATTTCGTGTTTTTGTTGCTGTTTTATATTGTTGCCTGAAGAAAAGAAAAAAACACCGAACTCGTATAGCAAATAGTGTAATGTACTCATAAGACCAAATAGATATAATAAAATGTTGATAATATGGCAACTTCTCATATTTACCAATGAATGACGACAACGACGACGACGACCACGACGATGATGATGATGATGATGATGATGATGATGATGATGATGATGATGATCGATGATGATGATGATGATAATAATAATAATAATAATAATAATAATAATAATAATAATCCTGATATAGTACTGGAATATTTAGACTCGATCCCAATTTCCGTGATATTAACCACTTCATCTGAAGTAATAATGTAACTAATTAATAGCACTTTGTGAATAACGGAGATTAACAACCGATATACATCGTTTGAAACGGTGACAAAAGTTTCACAAAAGAATACCCTGTGACACAAAATAGCCAATGACGTCATGGTGAAACTGTGGTTTCGAATAGAATACTAGCCTAAGGGGCTTCCATCTAGCATGGGATTCTTAAATTAATTAAACGTTAAGTCACCAGAAAACGATAACAATGACACAGTGCACCATAATTCCGCGTGCAAAATAAGACAGTGTGCCAAAGTAGGATAAGCAGTGCCTTCTCGCGTGGTGTGCGAACAATGGATTAATGGTTAGCACGCCATATTTCCGTCATTCACCGAGGATGTTGTTTATGGCCGAGATGATGTTCATGGCCGTTTGATAAAAAGGCTTACATCCTTAGTTGGTCTAGATAGCACGATGGCGTGCATCTAAAAGTAGTTTCTGTTTACTTGTGCTATCCTAATCGGCAAACCGAACAGTGATTCTACTCCCCTTTGATCTACACTGATCGCCATCTGGATACCAAAGACTGGGTATGGAAACGACCACTTCGTTCTTCAAGTGCGGAAATCAGGACGCTAAACAAAAACTGGACCCCTACCCAAACACACATGTTTGTTCAGCTTGTTAAAGCACTGACAGCAGCTTTTATTGAATTTTACTCTTAATCGGTAGGAAATCCCACCGTGAAATCCATCAGCAACGTGACTGTTTCTCTGCTACCCTGTCCATTAAAATCGTTGAATATTTTATTTATAAAAGGAAGTACGTAAATATCCATATTTCAAGAAAAAGTCAAAATTAAAAGCTTTTGGTTCTTTTTTTAAACCTGAAAAATTAAAACATGGCTATACTGTGTACAATTTATACTTGTTACAACGTGAATTAATATAATTTGACTACTTTTTACAACGTTATCTCTGATGTTCCCTTTAAAATAAGGTGTAGTTTCTGTAACTACGAAGTTTGGTGGCTTCATCGGGCTTGGCAGTGATATAATTATTAATATGTTATGGGGGTGTATTTAATCTTAAAAACTAATGTACTAATATGACACAATATCGGACATGTTCATTCTGTGTGTCTATTCTCATTAGATATAGAGCTCACTTCGAGACAGATCTTTAGACTATAATATTACCCATCGACAAACTGATAATTTAATTCGGTATTTTGTCATTGTGGATACATCAATCATTTCGGCTTCTACCCGTAGGACAATTAGTATCGCACTTCACTCCAGGTCGCGTGATCCAATCAAAGTGTTGTCTGTATTTCTGAGGGATGTTTCATTCTTGAAAAATATGCTTCCACATAATGATTTATTTCCTTAGATAGTAGGGAATTTTCGATCCAATGCTTTATATACAGTATTATATAATTAATACGGCAATTTGTTTTACTGAGTGGTGGGTTCATAACTTGGTGAGCACTTTAATGACGAGATCATGAGAATTTAGCTTTTTTGCTAAAAATAATGCGGACATTTATAAAGATGAGTGTAATAGAGAAATTCGTTGTTTAAGAATAGGAGGCGTTGGTAATAATTCCATTCTCTGTTGCACGTAGTTGGTAAATATTAAATAGACATCCCACTGTAGTGCTAGTTGTATATACTAGCACTGGCTTACAGACAACAATACTACGAAGATATGCCTGAACGTCATTGCGTGGCATCGACCAATTGACAGTGATTGTTAGCAATAGACACCATCCATTAAGGCCAACGTTATAGTGTTTGTCACCAGTGTTTAGCCGCAGTCAATATGCTATACTTTGTCTCATTGCTCACCATCAATGTCCCTCCCCGCACCGACAAAGGAGCGGGCGTTAGTTTACCGAAGGTAACCATTTCGGTTCGGGGTAGAAAGGTTTCTTTCGTTGTAACGAAAAGTGCGCCTTTCTCTGAAGAACGAGTCCCAAAGACTGCACAATTCGTCTACATTCCGCTGAATGGAAAAGGAAGCTGAATGCAGCTGGCTTCAAAAAAATGACGTCACAATGGATGGATGCCGAGTTAATGGATTAGATTGACGCGTCTGCAGCTATCCTCATTCATTGAGCTTGGTGCACATCCTCTCTAAGTGCATCAATAGCGCGATAATATTTGACGAAGACTTTTCATGGTACAACTCTTGGATTGATCAGCTTTTACGGCGACGCTAGAAAGACGAAGTCGAGTGAGCACAGGAAGAAAACATAACGAAGCGGTAATTGACTTATTCCAGCGAACACCGGATATTATATCACAAACAAAGAGGTGAACTGATCGAATCTGCCAAGTAAGTGTAATAACTGGCAGAATGTTTGTGGCTGTCACACTCTCCTCCAGAAAATAAAATCGACAAAAAACGACTACAAACAAACAGTTGTTAGCTCTCATTCCAGTAAAAAAGATAACGTAACAATGTAGCAACCCATTAAAAATAAACAAATTGATTATAAATATAATGCTATCTTTATCTTACGTCAACCAGGAAGACAGAAGATAAAATGGTTAACGATTCTTTAGTTAGTCGGTAATGACTAACATGTTCAACATTGTAATATAAAAAAGGTCTTCAAAAAGTTTCACATATATCATATTATTGGCAGTACATGCCTTACACATCATAATATAAAGACAATCATACAGAGATCAGATATCTACGATCTAGAAGCTAATATAGCCAGAATTAGACAATGACAATAAATACTAATATGATGGTAACGTTTAATTTATTACCTATGTTTATGTTCTAAATGACCTTCATTCATCATTATCTTCTTCAAAGGGCTAATTGTTAAGAACGACACTTCTTATTCGATAACGTTTTTAGTATCCACCTAGCTATTTATACATAAATATTTAACTAACAATTTTTAATTATCTTATATTGTGTTAGGAAGAAATTATATGTATTGGGTACGCATTAGTCACGATCTAATAGCAGTAAATATATTCTTCATCCGATACTTATCAGAAGGTAGTGAACTGTTTGTAAATAGAGGTATACAGTAAAAGTTAAATTGTGGTGATATATCGTGGTATCAAAATTTTAATATATATATATATATATATATATATGAGGTATGCGAACAAAATGTTTTAAGTGATTATATATGAAAGATGATACGTTTTTGGATTCACTGTTACGGCCATACTGTATTGGTCTTCTTTCCTGAGATTTTATCATAATTTAATATAATATATATATATATATATATATATATATATATATATATATATATATATATATATATATATATATATATATATATATTATATATATATATATATATATATATAATGTCTGTCCCTTCCAAATGTTGATGATGGTGTAACTGGGTCACATAACATTGTAAATATGTGGAAATTCCATTATGAGGATCTATTCAATTGTTTAAGTAACAGTAAAGATATAAGGAACATTTGTAAAAATGTTGAATATCAAAGGGATGTAGAGGAGTCACACTCGGATATTATACATGCCATAAAATATTGGAAGATAATAAAAGTTGTGATATATCTGCAGAACACCTTAAACATTCCAGTGATGTAACTTACATGCGTATATATGCCTTTAAAGAGGTTGTACTAAATAGGAGTTTATAGTTTGAATAATAACGTATACTCATGTTTTTTGGATGCATCCAAAGCTTTTGATCATGTAAATCATTATGTTCTATTTGACAAACCTATAAAGCGGGGCATACCTTTGTATATACGGTAGTTAGGATTTTAATATTTTGGTATACCACTAAAAAATATATGTACGTTGGAAAAATAACGTCGTACAATTGTTCTGTTATTAACGGGGTGCGTCAAGGAGGAATTCTTTCTCCTTATCTTTTTTTCTGTTTATATGGATGATTTCAGTAATAAATTAAACAAGGTAAATGTTAGATGTATAATAGGTTCCACTTTAATTAACCATTTGATGTATGCTGATAACTTGGTGCTCATGGCTCCTTCATCTATGGCTTTATTAATGTTATTATCTGTGTGTTCAGAATATGGGTTAGGACATGATATTAAATTCATTAGTGCAAAAAGTAACGTTATGATATTTTGTTGGGAAAAGTTTAAAGATTCCCAACTTTGTGCTAAATAACGAAACATTAGCCAGGGTCAGTAAGTGTAAATATCTTGGGCCTATTATCACAGAAAATCCTAATGACAATGATGACATATATTTTGAGGTTTTTAAACTAGTTTTGGACATTCTTGGAGCAGCCAGTGTGTGTTTGTTTCTCATCACCAATAAGCCTGAAAATGAACTGACCAAGCACGGATAACACACAGACGATAAAAAGACTCAGTGAGGAAATGACTGCTCAGTGTGATTTGATAGTCCAGGAAATTACAAAGAAGATTGATGATAGTAATGCAACCCTTACAACAAGGGTGAACACTTTGGAACATGAGAAGCTTGCAACAAATGCTAAGATCACTGGTTTGGAGAATGATAATAGAGAATTGTTGGAGGAGGATTATACTCCTGTAGAAACATCTCTCACTGAGCAACAGAAAGAAAATGATAGCATAAAAATGAAATTATACTGCTGAAAAAAGATGATCTCGAATTGATGAAGGATGATGAGATGAGAAATGAACACTACATAAGGCAAAATAACATTAAGATCTATGGTCTAGCTGAAAACAGTGATGAAAGCTGTGTGGACACGGTCCGAACACTGGTGATGGACAAACTGAAGATAGAGCTCGCATCAGAACAAACAGCCGTGGCACACCGCATCTTTGGAAGACCAGACAAACCTAGACCTGTCATTGAGAGATTTTAGCAACATGATGTCAAGTTTGCTGTGCTAAAGCAAAGACGACAGCTCAATGATACTGGAGTGTCCATACATGAGGACTTTATCAAAGCTGTGTGGGACAAGCTTGCCGCTATAAAGGAGAAAGAAGAATGTGTTGATGATTCGGCTTAGAACAGGAAAATATTTATCAAGGACCACAAGGACAACATTCACAAATTTACCTATGGAACACACATTCCAGACCCATTCTGTTAAGCTATTAAATTTCACATAGAAGACTATTATTATTATCATACCGATTGACTTTACAACACAAACACAATTAGGATTAAAATAAGCTGATGGCGATGATGATGATGATGATGATGGTGATGGTGATGATGATGCTAATGTAAAGCTCACAGTTCAAACATATTCGATTAAGATTATCTGAAATTCTTTTATATCGAATCACAGGTTATTCGATTCATCTTTTTATAATTATAATTATAGCGGCATAAGATGATGGAAAATATACTGCCATACATATACTAGTTCTGAGAAGTAAACAATAACAGGATCCTTATTTATTTCTAACATCCACGAGTTTTAGTACGATGATTATTTTATCAAATGTTGGGAAGATACTTCGATTGGTAATAAATAAAATGCAGTAACGTATTACCATCAAAGTCACAACTCATAAAATATTCCTTTATCAAACGAATTTGGGTAAACATCGTCATAGAATCATATTAATGGAAACATTTCATGTACTAGTATGAACTTGTTAAACTGCGATGATTTGTACTCACAATAGTGCAAACTGGCTAAATTATTTATTATCACTTTAAATACACAGTTGTACTTACCTAACATATAGTTGCATCTTAATCAGCTTCGAGTATTTATAAACTGTATGGAAAATCAGAAAAACGTACTCTGCTTGTCAAGTGTCATTGTCTTTTTCATTAATTTTGTTCACGTAACAACTCTTATTTATCTTCCTGCTACTCATGTGATCTTTCGTTTGCATTTAAACCAGTCCATCGTTCGACACATATTCTACGGCTACCATTTAGTAACGCTTTGGACCTATAATGGCAGTGTGCGTTGTGTGCTCCCTTGGGAGTTGAGATGTGTGCTGGGTCGAAACAGGTCTGAGTCAGGGATGATAATATTGTAAAGCGCCTTAGAGCAGCTTATAGCTGAATAGGGCGCTATACAAATGTCACATGTTATATTATATTATCATATCTTATCATCCTTATTGATTAGACTTTCGGGAAGAAACCAGGCTGAAGTCGATTACGACCGAAAACATTGACAACGATCCTCAACATGATCTTCATAATTGATTAGATCGTTACTGACTGTGCTAAAGACTCCGAGGCCATAAAATCGAAACACGGGATTACCTGTGTCTATCAGACGTTTCATGCTTCAGAATAAAAGAAATGTTCAGCCTCTTCATCTCGTTTCTGAATGGAATTGGCTCTGGGCCACGTTCTCCATTTGAAACTAGCTACGTTGTAAAGTAAGTTACTCACTAATTTACATGTTATTGTATACATTATCAACAACACAAAAATGTCATGGCTTTAATCCGATCAGCTATATAACAATACCCCGTAAAGGCTATTAAAAGCAAAATGACATCATGTCATATTTTGTGCATGACATTTAATCAATGAGGTTATACCGTCAACTCAACAAGTTTAATATACACAGCTAAAACACACACACACACACACACACACACACACAACACACAGACACACACATACACACACACACACACACACACACACAAAGATAATTATAACTCGAAACTAGTTAAATACAGTTAATTACGTCTAAGGAAAAAATAAATTACTAAAATAATTCAGAAGAGGATCATCGAAATATAAACAATTCACTTCGGATCAATACATGAAGCAGCGGAACAACACAACTGTTCAAGTCGGGTGGGACATGTTATCATATTGCTCGAGGTTTATAAACACATTTTTCAATAGGAATCGATGCCTTTAGAGCTTTTAAACAAGGGGGTGTTACATTTATTCTCTGTATTCTACTACGGAATCCGTTGTTTAGAAAACATGTCAATGACGATTGAATATAATTAATATGTTTATTTACGCGTGAAAATGTCCAGCTCGGCCATTGAAATTGCTTGTTAACAAGAAAATATACCTAAAATATACTCCAAATTAGTCGTAGGCTCCAATTTGACAATTGATATTAAGATATCTCATTCCTTTATAACTATAATTACGGTGGATTGAGTTTTTTGTTTTGTGTTTTGAGCGATTGATTCGATTGTGTGATGTTTGTTACAAACATTTTCAGAGCACCAGTAGACATTCCATTTATTTTAAGTTATTTATTTAAACCTACTTGATACTAAATGACGCGAGAGGTATTTATGTTTAGTGTAAGCAGTGATGATATTATATTGATAGTGTTCCAAATAATCCTTTGATTGAAATAGTTTTAAATGTTTATTTATTATTACTGAAGCCATATTGCCTTTACGAGAAAACAACATCACTAGAATTACAGTGTCACTCTTTTCGGTTGATTTTACTATATCTGAAAATTTGTTGTTGTTGTTGTTTAGTCCTGTTGATCCTAGTGATCCCAGCGTATCAATCCAAAGGGTTTCTCATTTTAAGTCCTCTGCGTGCAATTGTAAATGCGTAAATAAAGAAGAACGTGGATATTTTCTTCCAATTGGAAATCGGTAGCCATTGGTTGTTATGCGAAGAGATTAACTAGTTTCAACTACATATTATTTATTACAGAAGGAACACTTATAAGC